>CM051237.1:481620969-481685936 GCA_027917425.1 Gastrophryne carolinensis | reverse complement strand
CACACATCACCCCCTCCTCTATCACACATCACCCCCTCCTCTATCACACATCACCCCCTCCTCTATCACACATCACCCTCCTCCTCTATCACACATCACCCCCTCCTCTATCACACATCACCCCCTCCTCTATCACACATCACCCCCTCCTCTATCACACATCACCCCCTCCTCTATCACACATCACCCCCTCCTCTATCACACATCACCCCCTCCTCTATCACACATCACCCCCTCCTCTATCACACATCACCCCCTCCTCTATCACACATCACCCCCTCCTCTATCACACATCACCCCTCCTCTATCACACATCACCCCCTCCTCTATCACACATCACCCCCTCCTCTATCACACATCACCCCCTCCTCTATCACACATCACCCCCTCCTCTATCACACATCACCCCCTCCTCTATCACACATCACCCCCTCCTCTATCACACATCACCTCCTCCTCTATCACACATCACCCCCTCCTCTATCACACATCACCCCCTCCTCTATCACACATCACCCCCTCCTCTATCACACATCACCCCCTCCTCTATCACACATCACCCCTCCTCTATCACACATCACCCCCTCCTCTATCACACATCACCCCTCCTCTATCACATCACCCCTCCTCTATCACACATCACCCCTCCTCTATCACACATCACCCCCTCCTCTATCACACATCACCCTCCTCCTCTATCACACATCACCCCCTCCTCTATCACACATCACCCCCTCCTCTATCACACATCACCCCCCTCCTCTATCACACATCACCCCCTCCTCTATCACACATCACCACCCTCCTCTATCACACATCACCCCCCTCCTCTATCACACATCACACCCCCTCCTCTATCACACATCACCCCCTCCTCTATCACACATCACCTCCCTCCTCTATCACACATCACCCTCCTCCTCTATCACACATCACCCCTCCACTATCACACATCACCCCCTCCTCTATCACACATCACCCCCTCCTCTATCACACATCACCCCTCCTCTATCACACCCCCCCTCCTCTATCACATCACCCCTCCTCTATCACACACCCCTCCTCCTCCTATCACACATCACCCCTCCTCTAACACACATCCCCCTCCTCTATCACACATCACCCCTCCTCTATCACACATCACCCCTCCTCCTCTATCACACATCACCCCCTCCTCTATCACACATCACCCTCCTCCTCTATCACACATCACCCCCTCCTCTATCACACATCACCCCCTCCTCTATCACACATCACCCCCTCCTCTATCACACATCACCCCCTCCTCTAACACACACACCTCCACACACACCCCCTCCTCTATCACACATCACCCCCTCCTCTATCACACATCACCTCCTCCTCTATCACACATCACCCCCTCCTCTATCACACATCACCCCCTCCTCTATCACACATCACCCCCTCCTCTATCACACATCACCTCCCTCCTCTATCACACATCACCCCCTCCTCTATCACACATCACCCCCTCCTCTATCACACATCACCCCCTCCTCTATCACACATCACCCCCCTCCTCTATCACACATCACCCCCTCCTCTATCACACATCACCCCCTCCTCTATCACACATCACCCCCTCCTCTATCACACATCACCCCTCCTCTATCACACATCACCCCCTCCTCTATCACACATCACCCCCTCCTCTATCACACATCACCCCCTCCTCTATCACACATCACCTCCTCCTCTATCACACATCACCCCCTCCTCTATCACACATCACCCCCTCCTCTATCACACATCACCTCCCTCCTCTATCACACATCACCCCCCTCCTCTATCACACATCACCCCCCTCCTCTATCACACATCACCCCTCCACTATCACTCCCCTCCTCTATCACACATCACCCCCACCTCTATCACACATCACCCCTCCTCTATCACACATCACCCCCTCCTCTATCACACATCACCCCCTCCTCTCATCACACATCACCCCCCTCACACATCCCCCCCTCTATCACACATCACCCCCTCCTCTATCACACATCACCCCCCTCCTCTAATCACACATCACCCCCTCCTCTATCACACATCACCCCTCCTCTATCACACATCACCCCCTCCTCTATCACACATCACCCCCTCCTCTATCACACATCACCCCCTCCTCTATCACACATCACCTCCTCCTCTATCACACATCACCCCCTCCTCTATCACATCCCCCCACCTCTATCACACATCACCCCCCCCTCTATCACACATCACCCCCTCCTCAATCACACATCACCCCCTCCTCTATCACACATCACCCCCTCCTCTATCACACATCACCTCCTCCTCTATCACACATCACCCCCTCCTCTATCACACATCACCCCCTCCTCTATCACACATCAACTCCTCCTCTATATCACACATCACCCCCTCCTCTATCACACATCACCTCCTCCTCTATCACACATCACCCCCTCCTCTATCACACATCACCTCCTCCTCTATCACACATCACCCCCTCCTCTATCACGCATCACCTCCTCCTCCTCTATCACACTTCACCTCCTCCTCTATCACACATCACCCCCTCCTCTATCACACATCACCCCCCTCCTCTATCACCCACCCCCCCCACATCACCCCCCACACACCACCACCTCACACACACACCCCCTCCTCTATCACACATCACCACCCCTCCTCTATCACACACACCCCCCCTCTAACACACCATCACCCCCTCCTCTATCACACATCACCCCCTCCTCTATCACACATCACCCCCTCCTCTATCACACATCACCCCCTCCTCTATCACACATCACCCCCTCCTCTATCACACATCACCTCCTCCTCTATCACACATCACCCCCTCCTCTATCACACATCACCCCCTCCTCTATCACACATCACCCCCTCCTCTATCACACATCCCCCCCTCCTCTATCACACATCACCCCCTCCTCTATCACACATCACCCCCTCCTCTATCACACATAACCCCCTCCTCTATCACACATCACCCCCTCCTCTATCACACATCCCCCCCTCCTCTATCACACATCACCTCCCTCCTCTATCACACATCACCCCCTCCTTCTATCACACATCACCCCCTCCTCTATCACACATCCCCCCCTCCTCTATCAAACATCACCTCCTCCTCTATCACACATCACCCCCTCCTCTATCACACATCACCTCCTCCTCTATCACACATCACCCCCTCCTCTATCACACATCACCTCCTCCTCTATCACACATCCCCCCCTCCTCTATCAACACATCACCTCCTCCTCTATCACACATCACCCCATCCTCTATCACACATCACCCCCTCCTCTATCACACATCACCTCCTCCTCTATCACACATCACCCCCTCCTCTATCACACGTCACCCCCTCCTCTATCACACATCACCTCCTCCTCTATCACACATCACCCACTCCGCTATCACACATCACCCCCCTCCTCTATCACACGTCACCCCCTCCTCTATCACACATCACCTCCTCCTCTATCACACGTCACCCCCTCCTCTATCACACGTCACCCCCTCCTCTATCACACGTCACCTCCTCCTCTATCACACATCACCCCCTCCTCTATCACACATCACCCCCTCCTCTATCACACATCACCCCCTCATCTATCACACATCACCCCCTCATCTATCACACATCACCCCCTCCTCTATCACACATCACCTCCTCCTCTATCACACGTCACCTCCTCCTCTATCACACATCACCCCCTCCTCTATCACACATCACCCCCTCCTCCTCTATCACACATCACCCCCTCCTCCTCTATCACACATCACCTCCTCCTCTATCACACATCACCTCCTCCTCTATCACACGTCACCCCCTCCTCTATCACACATCACCCCCTCCTCTATCACACATCACCCCCCTCCTCTATCACACATCACCCCCTCCTCTATCACACATCACCCCCTCCTCTATCACACATCACCTCCTCCTCTATCACACGTCACCTCCTCCTCTATCACACATCACCCCCTCCTCTATCACACGTCACCCCCTACTCTATCACACATCACCCCCTCCTCTATCACACATCACCCCCTCCTCTATGACACATCACCTCCTCCTCTATCACACATCACCCCCTCCTCTATCACACATCACCCCCTCCTCTATCACACATCACCCCCTCCTCTATCACACATCCCCTCCTCCTCTATCACACATCACCCCCTCCTCTATCACACGTCACCCCCTTCTCTATCACACGTCACCCCCTCCTCTATCACACGTCACCTCCTCCTCTATCACACATCCCCTCCTCCTCTGTCACACATCACCCCCTCCTCTATCACACATCACCCCCTCCTCTATCACACGTCACCCCCCTCCTCTATCACACATCACCCCCTCCTCTATCACACGTCCCCTCCTCCTCTATCACACATCACCCCCTCCTCTATCACACGTCACCCCCTTCTCTATCACACGTCACCTCCTCCTCTATCACACATCACCTCCTCCTCTTTCACACGTCACCTCCTCCTCTATCACACATCACCTCCTCCTCTATCACACATCACCTCCTCCTCTATCACACATCACCCACTCCTCTATCACACGTCACCCCCTCCTCTATCACACGTCACCCCCTCCTCTATCACACGTCACCCCCTCCTCTATCACACATCACCTCCTCCTCTATCACACGTCACCTCCTCCTCTATCACACGTCACCTCCTCCTCTATCACACATCACCCACTCCTCTATCACACGTCACCCCCTCCTCTATCACACGTCACCCCCTCCTCTATCACACGTCACCCCCTCCTCTATCACACATCACCTCCTCCTCTATCACACATCACCTCCTCCTCTATCACACATCACCTCCTCCTCTATCACACATCACCTCCTCCTCTATCACACATCACCCCCTCCTCTATCACACATCACCTCCTCCTCTATCACACATCACCTCCTCCTCTATCACACATCATCCCCTCCTCTATCACACATCACCCCCTCCTCTATCACACATCACCTCCTCCTCTATCACACATCACCCCCTCCTCTATCACACATCACCCCCTCCTCTATCACACATCACCTCCTCCTCTATCACACATCACCCCCTCCTCTATCACACATCACCTCCTCCTCTATCACACATCACCTCCTCCTCTATCACACATCACCCCCTCCTCTATCACACGTCACCTCCTCCTCTATCACACATCACCTCCTCCTCTATCACACATCACCCCCTCCTCTATCACACATCACCTCCTCCTCTATCACACATCACCCCCTCCTCTATCACACATCACCCCCTCCTCTATCACACATCACCTCCTCCTCTATCACACATCACCTCCTCCTCTATCACACATCACCTCCTCCTCTATCACACATCACCTCCTCCTCTATCACACATCACCTCCTCCTCTATCACACATCACCTCCTCCTCTATCACACATCACCTCCTCCTCTATCACACATCACCCCTCCTCTATCACACATCACCTCCTCCTCTATCACACATCACCCCCTCCTCTATCACACGTCACCTCCTCCTCTATCACACGTCACCTCCTCCTCTATCACACATCACCTCCTCCTCTATCACACATCACCCCTCCTCTATCACACATCACCTCCTCCTCTATCACACATCACCTCCTCCTCTATCACACATCACCCCCTCCTCTATCACACATCACCCCCTCCTCTATCACACATCACCCCCTCCTCTATCACACATCACCTCCTCCTCTATCACACATCACCCCCTCCTCTATCACACATCACCCCCTCCTCTATCACACATCACCCCCTCCTCTATCACACATCACCCCCTCCTCTATCACACATCACCTCCTCCTCTATCACACATCACCCCCTCCTCTATCACACATCACCCCCTCCTCTATCACACATCACCCCCTCCTCTATCACACATCACCTCCTCCTCTATCACACATCCCTCCTCCTCTATCACACGTCACCTCCTCCTCTATCACACATCACCTCCTCCTCTATCACACGTCACCCCCTCCTCTATCACACGTCACCCCCTCCTCTATCACACATCACCCCCTCCTCTATCACACATCACCTCCTCCTCTATCACACATCACCCCCTCCTCTATCACACATCACCCCCTCCTCTATCACACATCACCCCCTCCTCTATCACACATCACCCCCTCCTCTATCACACATCACCTCCTCCTCTATCACACATCACCCCCTCCTCTATCACACATCACCCCCTCCTCTATCACACATCACCCCCTCCTCTATCACACATCACCTCCTCCTCTATCACACATCCCTCCTCCTCTATCACACGTCACCTCCTCCTCTATCACACATCACCTCCTCCTCTATCACACGTCACCCCCTCCTCTATCACACGTCACCCCCTCCTCTATCACACGTCACCCCCTCCTCTATCACACATCACCTCCTCCTCTATCACACATCACCCCCTCCTCTATCACACATCACCTCCTCCTCTATCACACATCCCTCCTCCTCTATCACACATCTCTCCTCCTCTATCACACATCCCCCCCTCCTCTATCAAACATCACCTCCTCCTCTATCACACATCACCCCCTCCTCTATCACACATCACCCCCTCCTCTATCACACATCACCCCCTCCTCTATCACACAATTCCCCTCTGTCACACCTCATCTGGTCCTCTATCAGACACTACTCATGTTATGCTCCCTGGTGGCCGGCCAGGGGCAGGGGGTGAGTAGGGGTCTCCCCTCGGGCTGGTGTCTGAGGGCTGAGGGTTATGGTGTGTGTTGCATTGCTGAGAGACGTGTACACACAGGGTAGGGCTGATATATTGTCCTGCCCCGCCTAACACTGACTGCAGGTATGTACCGCACACACTGTCACCCGCAGCACCGGCATTCTGTGTCCGCACCCCTGCAACAACGGCCATGACAGGTCAGTCACCCGCTTAGATGCCTGAAGCCAGCTACAAATGGGGGGCTAAAACCCAATAGAAGATACCACCACCAGCATCTTCTATCACCCACCCCCCATCAATATTCCTGCTACCACAGGGATGGCATCCCATACATACTGCCACCCTGCCACATACTTACCTATCATGTGGTGGGAAATAGTGGTAATAGCAGGGCTAGTGGTGGTAGTAGGGGGTGATGGTAGGTGGTGGTAATAGCAGGGCTAGTGGTGGTAGTAGGGGGTGGTGGTAGGTAGTGGTAATAGCAGGGCTAGTGGTGGTAGTAGGGGGTGGTGGTAGGTAGTGGTAATAGCAGGGCTAGTGGTGGTAGTAGGGGGTGGTGGTAGGTAGTGGTAATAGCAGGGCTAGTGGTAGTAGTAGGGGTGGTGGTAGGTAGTGGTAATAGCAGGGCTATTGGTGGTAGTAGGGGGTGGTGGTAGGTAGTGGTAATAGCAGGGCTAGTGGTAGTAGTAGGGGGTGATGGTAGGTGGTGGTAATAGCAGGGCTAGTGGTGGTAGTAGGGGGTGGTGGTAGGTAGTGGTAATAGCAGGGCTAGTGGTGGTAGTAGGGGGTGGTGGTAGGTAGTGGTAATAGCAGGGCTAGTGGTGGTAGTAGGGGGTGGTGGTAGGTAGTGGTAATAGCAGGGCTAGTGGTGTTAGTAGGGGGTGGTGATAGGT
Organism: Gastrophryne carolinensis; assembly: GCA_027917425.1. Taxonomy (NCBI): domain Eukaryota; kingdom Metazoa; phylum Chordata; class Amphibia; order Anura; family Microhylidae; genus Gastrophryne; species Gastrophryne carolinensis. The sequence goes on along the minus strand of CM051237.1, from coordinate 481,678,304 downwards.
AGTGGTAATAGCAGGGCTAGTGGTAGTAGTAGGGGGTGGTGGTAGGTAGTGGTAATAGCAGGGCTAGTGGTAGTAGTAGGGGGTGGTGATAGGTAGTGGTAATAGCAGGGCTAGTGGTGGTAGTAGGGGGTGGTGGTAGGTAGTGGTAATAGCAGGGCTAGTGGTGGTAGTAGGTGGTGGTGGTAGGTAGTGGTAATAGCAGGGCTAGTGGTGGTAGTAGTAGGGGGTGGTGGTAGGTAGTAGTAATAGCAGGGCTAGTGGTGGTAGTAGGGGGTGGTGGTAGGTAGTGGTAATAGCAGGGCTAGTGGTAGTAGTAGGGGGTGGTGGTAGGTAGTGGTAATAGCAGGGCTAGTGGTGGTAGTAGGGGGTGGTGGTAGGTAGTGGTAATAGCAGGGCTAGTGGTGGTAGTAGGGGGTGGTGATAGGTAGTGGTAATAGCAGGGCTAGTGGTGGTAGTAGGGGGTGGTGGTAGGTAGTGGTAATAGCAGGGCTAGTGGTGGTAGTAGGGGGTGGTGGTAGGTAGTGGTAATAGCAGGGCTAGTGGTAGTAGTAGGGGGTGGTGATAGGTAGTGGTAATAGCAGGGCTAGTGGTAGTAGTAGGGGGTGGTGGTAGGTAGTGGTAATAGCAGGGCTAGTGGTGGTAGTAGGGGGTGGTGGTAGGTAGTGGTAATATCAGGGCTAGTGGTGGTAGTAGGGGGTGGTGGTAGGTAGTGGTAATAGCAGGGTTAGTGGTGGTAGTAGGGGGTGGTGATAGGTAGTGGTAATAGCAGGGCTAGTGGTAGTAGGGGGTGGTGGTAGGTAGTAGTAATAGCAGGGATAGTGGTAGTAGTAGGGGGTGGTGATAGGTAGTGGTAATAGCAGGGCTAGAGGTGGTAGTAGTAGGGAGTGGTGGTAGGTAGTGGTAATAGCAGGGCTAGTCTTGGTAGTAGGGGGTGGTGATAGGTAGTGGTAATAGCAGGGCTAGTGGTAGTAGGGGGTGGTGGTAGGTAGTAGTAATAGCAGGGATAGTGGTAGTAGTAGGGGGTGGTGATAGGTAGTGGTAATAGCAGGGCTAGAGGTGGTAGTAGTAGGGAGTGGTGGTAGGTAGTGGTAATAGCAGGGTTAGTGGTGGTAGTAGGGGGTGGTGATAGGTAGTGGTAATAGCAGGGCTAGTGGTAGTAGGGGGTGGTGGTAGGTAGTAGTAATAGCAGGGATAGTGGTAGTAGTAGGGGGTGGTGATAGGTAGTGGTAATAGCAGGGCTAGTGGTAGTAGGGGGTGGTGGTAGGTAGTGGTAATAGCAGGGTTAGTGGTGGTAGTAGGGGGTGGTGATAGGTAGTGGTAATATCAGGGCTAGTGGTGGTAGTAGGGGGTGGTGATAGGTAGTGGTAATAGCAGGGTTAGTGGTGGTAGTAGGGGGTGGTGATAGGTAGTGGTAATATCAGGGCTAGTGGTGGTAGTAGGGGGTGGTGATAGGTAGTGGTAATAGCAGGGATAGTGGTAGTAGGGGGTGGTGGTAGGTAGTAGTAATAGCAGGGATAGTGGTAGTAGGGGGTGGTGGTAGGTAGTAGTAATAGCAGGGATAGTGGTAGTAGTAGGGGGTGGTGGTAGGTAGTAGTAATAGCAGGGCTAGTGGTGGTAGTAGGGGGTGGTGGTAGGTAGTGGTAATAGCAGGGCTAGTGGTGGTAGTAGGGGGAGGTGGTAGGTAGTGGTAATAGCAGGGCTAGTGGTGGTAGTAGGGGGTGGTGGTAGGTAGTGGTGGTAGTAGGGAGTGGTGGTAGGTAGTGGTGGTAGTAGGGGTGGTGGTAGGTAGTGGTAATAGCAGGGCTAGTGGTAGTAGTAGGGGGTGGTGGTAGGTAGTGGTAATAGCAGGGCTAGTGGTGGTAGTAGGGGGTGGTGGTAGGTAGTGGTAATAGCAGGGCTAGTGGTGGTAGTAGGGGGTGGTGGTAGGTAGTGGTAATAGCAGGGCTAGTGGTGGTAGTAGGGGGTGGTGGTAGGTAGTGGTAATAGCAGGGCTAGTGGTGGTAGTAGGGGGTGGTGGTAGGTAGTGGTAATAGCAGGGCTAGTGGTGGTAGTAGGGGGTGGTGGTAGGTAGTGGTAATAGCAGGGCTAGTGGTGGTAGTAGGGGTGGTGGTAGGTAGTGGTTGTAGTAGGTGGTGGTGGTAGGTAGTGGTAATAGCAGGGCTAGTGGTGGTAGTAGGGGTGGTGGTAGGTAGTGGTAATAGCAGGGCTAGTGGTGGTAGTAGGTGGTGGTGGTAGGTAGTGGTAATAGCAGGGCTAGTGGTAGTAGTAGGGGGTGGTGGTAGGTAGTGGTAATAGCAGGGCTAGTGGTAGTAGTAGGGGGTGGTGGTAGGTAGTGGTAATAGCAGGGCTAGTGGTGGTAGTAGGGGGTGGTGGTAGGTAGTGGTAATAGCAGGGCTAGTGGTGGTAGTAGGGGGTGGTGGTAGGTAGTGGTAATAGCAGGGCTAGTGGTGGTAGTAGGGGGTGGTGATAGGTAGTGGTAATAGCAGGGCTAGTGGTGGTAGTAGGGGTGGTGGTAGGTAGTGGTTGTAGTAGGTGGTGGTGGTAGGTAGTGGTAATAGCAGGGCTAGTGGTGGTAGTAGGGGTGGTGGTAGGTAGTGGTTGTAGTAGGTGGTGGTGGTAGGTAGTGGTAATAGCAGGGCTAGTGGTGGTAGTAGGGGTGGTGGTAGGTAGTGGTAATAGCAGGGCTAGTGGTGGTAGTAGGTGGTGGTGGTAGGTAGTGGTAATAGCAGGGCTAGTGGTAGTAGTAGGGGGTGGTGGTAGGTAGTGGTAATAGCAGGGCTAGTGGTAGTAGTAGGGGGTGGTGGTAGGTAGTGGTAATAGCAGGGCTAGTGGTGGTAGTAGGGGGTGGTGGTAGGTAGTGGTAATAGCAGGGCTAGTGGTGGTAGTAGGGGGTGGTGGTAGGTAGTTGTTATAGCAGGGCTAGTGGTGGTAGTAGGGAGTGGTGGTAGGTAGTGGTAATAGCAGGGCTAGTGGTGGTAGTAGGGGGTGGTGGTAGGTAGTGGTAATAGCAGGGTTAGTGGTGGTAGTAGGGGGTGGTGGTAGGTAGTGGTAATAGCAGGGCTAGTGGTGGTAGTAGGGAGTGGTGGTAGGTAGTGGTAATAGCAGGGCTAGTGGTGGTAGTAGGGGGTGGTGGTAGGTAGTGGTAATAGCAGGGCTAGTGGTGGTAGTAGGGGGTGGTGGTAGGTAGTGGTAATAGCAGGGCTAGTGGTGGTAGTAGGGGGTGGTGGTAGGTAGTGGTAATAGCAGGGCTAGTGGTGGTAGTAGGGGGTGGTGGTAGGTAGTGGTAATAGCAGGGCTAGTGGTGGTAGTAGGGGGTGGTGGTAGGTAGTGGTAATAGCAGGGTTAGTGGTGGTAGTAGGGAGTGGTGGTAGGTAGTGGTAATAGCAGGGATAGTGGTGGTAGTAGGGAGTGGTGATAGGTAGTGGTAATAGCAGGGCTAGTGGCAGTAGTAGGGGGTGATGGTAGGTGGTGGTAATAGCAGGGCTATTGGTGGTAGTAGGGGGTGGTGGTAGGTAGTGGTAATAGCAGGGCTAGTGGTGGTAGTAGGGGGTGGTGGTAGGTAGTGGTAATAGCAGGGATAGTGGTGGTAGTAGGGGGTGTTGGTAGGTAGTGGTAATAGCAGGGCTAGTGGTGGTAGTAGGGGTGGTGGTAGGTAGTGGTAATAGCAGGGCTAGTGGTGGTAGTAGGGGTGGTGGTAGGTACTGGTAATAGCAGGGCTAGTGGTGGTAGTAGGGAGTGGTGGTAGGTAATGGTAATAGCAGGGTTAGTGGTGGTAGTAGGGGGTGGTGGTAGGTAGTGGTAATAGCAGGGTTAGTGGTGGTAGTAGGTAGTGGTGGTAGGTAGTGGTGGTAGTAGGTTCGCATCCCCTACTAAAGCTTTGGTAGGGGACCTATTTCCAGGCTACACCAACCGACGTCGGGTAATGGCTTATTATGGTCTGTAGGGGGGACAGGAAGCAGCGGTGCGACCTGGAATAGGCTCCCCAGGCAGGAATGCAGAGGTGCGTGGAGGCCGGGCACCTTTTATTTTTTTGTTTCCTCATTCTTTTTTTTCGGGTTGTAATTCCACTTTGAGCCTTTAGAGGTCAGCGCTGCCTCCTGTGACGCGTTTCGCCCTCTTGTTACTTCATCAGGTGCCGAGATCCTGGAGGCGGAGCTGGACGACCTGTTCCTGGAGTATTTCAACGCCTTCCTGGTCCTTCCTGTGAGTTAAAGGGGCCAGGACTCACCTTACAGAGGGGGGGGGGGGACCCACTGTGTGTATCCCCCGGGATGGACTGTACACTCACCTTTTCCCGCACATGCGCGGGCTGCTCGGCCAATCAGCATCCAGATTTCTTTTGCTGCACAGAGCTGTACCGCTCGGGGCATGTGCACGCTGCATGGATGGGTTAAATGCCAAGGAGGAATTCCTCTGTGTGTGCAAGCATGCCATGGCCTAGACGTAAGGAAGCGAATTTGTGCTCTCGCATCTGTTCGTTATATCTTTTTTTCTTTCTTCTTCCTCTTTTTTCTTCTGTATTTCCAGCTACATAAATTCCTGCTTTCTTATTCTGTCTTTCCTTCTATGCCTTTTCTCTTACTGTTCTTTCCTTCTATGTTTTTTCTTTTTCTGTCTTTTCTTCTATGTTTTTTCTTTTTATGCTTTTTCTTTTCCTGTCTTTCCTTTTATGCTTTTTCTTTTCCTGTCTTTCCTTTTATGCTTTTTCTTTTTCTGTCTTTCCTTTTATGCTTTTTCTTTTTCTGTCTTTCCTTTTATGCTTTTTCTTTTCCTGTCTTTCCTTTTATGCTTTTTCTTTTCCTGTCTTTCTTTTTATGCTTTTTCTTTTCCTGTTTTTCCTTTTATGCTTTTTCTTTTTCTGTCTTTCCTTTTATGCTTTTTCTTTTCCTGTCTTTCCTTTTATGCTTTTTCTTTTCCTGTCTTTCCTTTTATGCTTTTTCTTTTCCTGTCTTTCCTTTTATGCTTTTTCTTTTTCTGTCTTTCCGTCTATGTTTTTTCTCTTACTGTTCTTTCATTCTATGCTTTTTCTTTTTCTGTCTTTCCTTCTATGTTTTTTCTCTTACTGTTCTTTCCTTCTATACTTTTTCTCTTACTGTTCTTTCCTTCTATGTTTTTTCTTTTTCTGTCTTTCCTTCTATGTTTTTTCTCTTACTGTTCTTTCCTTCTATGTTTTTTCTTTTTCTGTCTTTTCTTCTATGTTTTTTCTTTTTATGCTTTTTCTTTTCCTGTCTTTCCTTTTATGCTTTTTCTTTTTCTGTCTTTCCTTTTGTGCTTTTTCTCTTTCTGTTCTGTCTTTCCTTCTATGCTTTTTCTCTTACTGTTCTTTCATTCTATGCTTTTTCTTTTTCTGTCTTTCCTTCTATGCTTTTTCTCTTACTGTTCTTTCATTCTATGTTTTTTCTCTTACTGTTCTTTCCTTCTATACTTTTTCTCTTACTGTTCTTTCCTTCTATGTTTTTTCTTTTTCTGTCTTTTCTTTTATGCTTTTTTCTTCTATGCTTTTTCTCTTACTGTTCTTTCATTCTATGCTTTTTCTTTTTCTGTCTTTCCTTTTATGCTTTTTTCTTCTATGCTTTTTCTTTTTATGCTTTTTCTTTTTCTGTCTTTCCTTTTGTGCTTTTTCTCTTTCTGTTCTTTCTACCATTCCTTTTCTTTCTTCTTTCCTTCTTTTATTTCTCTCCTTCTATCTCTTGTTTTTCTTTTTCTTCTATTCTTTTTCTTTCTTTAGTCTGTTGGTTCTGTCATTCATTTCCTTCCTTTCCTCTTCCTCTTATTCTTTATTTCCTTTTTTTTCCCTCTGTATTTCCTTCTCCCTAAATTCCTGCTTTCTTTTTCTGTCTTTGCTTCTATGCTTTTTCTGTTTTTTCTACCATTCCTTTTCTTTCTTCTTTCCTTCTTTTATTTCTGTCCTTCTATCCCTTGTTTTACTTTTTTCTTCTATTCTTTTTCTTTCTTTAGTCTATTGTTTCTGTCTTTCATTTTCATTTCTTTCTTCTTCCTCTTATTCTTCCTTTCCATCTTTTTTTTCCTCTGTATTTCCATCTCCATACATTTCTGCTTTCTTTTTCTGTCTTTCCTTCTATGCTTTTTTTCTTTCTGTTCTTTCTGCCATTCCGTTTCTTTCTTTCTTCTTTCCTTCTTTTATTTCTGTCCTTCTATCCCTTGCTTTTCTTTTTCTTCTGTTCTTTTTCTTTCTTTAGTCTGTTGGTTCTTTCATTCATTTCCTTTCTTTCTTCTTCCTCTTATTCTTGCTTTCTATCTTTCTTTTTTCTTTTCAATTCCATCTTCATAAATTCCTACTTTCTTTTTCTGTCTTTCCTTTTATGCTTTCTCTTCTTTTCTTCCATCATTCCTTATTTTCCTGTTTTTTTTTACAACCTTTCTCTCTCTCTGTTTTTTCTTGCTTTCTTTTTTTCTGTCATTCCTTTTATATTTTTTCTGTGATTCCTCCTATTATTTTGTTCTTTATTTGTTTCTTTCCATTTATTTTTCATATTTCTTTCCATCTCTTCTTTCTATTTTTTTTTCTCTCTTTCCTTTGTTTTCTTTCTTTCTTTCCTGCTTTCTTTTTTATCCTTCATCCCTTCTGAGACTCGCTCACGGGCCCCACATAAACCTGGATCCGGCCCCTGATGCCGGGCAAAGGGAAGGACAGAACAGCCTGTGATAGTGGAGCTCTATGGCATAGCACAGTGCATGCTGGGAAGAAGGTCCGGATTAATGTGGGCAATCTGTATGTACCGGGGGGAAACATATAAGATAGACTCTTATTCAGGGTGAAGGTCCGGATTAATGTGAGCAATCTGTATGTACAGGGTGTGGGAAACATATAAGATAGGCTCTTATTCAGGGTGAGGGTCCGGATTAATGTGGGCAATCTGTATGTACAGGGTGTGGGAAACATATAAGATAGGCTCTTAATCAGGGTGAAGGTCCGGATTAATGTGGGCAATCTGTATGTATAGCGTGTGGGAAACATATAAGATAGGCTCTTATTCAGGGTGAGGGTCCGGATTAATGTGGGCAATCTGTATGTACAGGGTGTGGGAAACATATAAGATAGGCTCTTATTCAGGGTGAGGGTCCGGATTAATGTGGGCAATCTGTATGTACAGGGTGTGGGAAACATATAAGATAGGCTCTTATTCAGGGTGAGGGTCCGGATTAATGTGGGCAATCTGTATGTACAGGGTGTGGGAAACATATAAGATAGGCTCTTATTCAGGGTGAGGGTCCGGATTAATGTGGGCAATCTGTATGTACAGGGTGTGGGAAACATATAAGATAGGCTCTTATTCAGGGTGAGGGTCCGGATTAATGTGGGCAATCTGTATGTACAGGGTGTGGGAAACATATAAGATAGGCTCTTATTCAGGGTGAGGGTCCGGATTAATGTGAGCAATCTGTATGTACAGGGTGTGGGAAACATATAAGATAGGCTCTTATTCAGGGTGAGGGTCCGGATTAATGTGAGCAATCTGTATGTACAGGGTGTGGGAAACATATAAGATAGGCTCTTATTCATGGTGAGGGTCCGGATTAATGTGAGCAATCTGTATGTACAGGTTGTGGGAAACATATAAGATAGGCTCCGATATTCACCAGAGCCCGCCACAAAGTAGGTTGGTCTTGCAGCGGCTCAGTCACACAGTCAGCTGAGGTGATGCATGGTACAAAGGCGGCAGACAAAAGGTGAGGTCAAGGTTCAAAGGTCAAAGGTCGGGGACGGGCAGAGGTCGGTACACAGGTGAGCGATACAGGAAACAACAGACTTTCTGCTTACAAAGAAACACCAGGATCCGGCATTGATGGAAAGGAAGTCTCCTTATATAGGGGAAGTGGATGACCAGGCACCAATCAGTGCTGTGCAAGACCTTTAAACTTCAGGAATCCGGTGCGCGCGCACCAAACCATGCGAGGAGAAGGGAGACGACTGGGAGCAGGAGCGGGTAAGGAGAGGGACTGGGGAGCGCTGCGAAATTGGCGTGCAGCGCTCACCCAGGCAGCGGGAGCAGCAACGGAGGTGAGGGGAGCGCTGCAAGATGGATGCGTAGCGCTCACCCAGGCAGCGGGAGCAGCAACGGAGGTGAGGGGAGCGCTGCAAGATGGATGCACAGCGCTCACCCGGGAAGCGAGAGCAGCAACGGAGGTGAGGGGAGCGCTGCAAGATGGATGCACAGCGCTCACCCGGGAAGCGGGAGCAGCAACGGAGGTGAGGGGAGCGCTGCGAGATGGATGCACAGCGCTCACCCGGGAAGCGGGAGCAGCAACGGAGGTGAGGGGAGCGCTGCAAGATGGATGCGCAGCGCTCACCCGGGAAGCGGGAGCAGCGACGGAGGTGAGGGGAGCGCTGCAAGATGGATGCACAGCGCTCACCCAGGAAGCGGGAGCAGCAACGGAGGTGAGGGGAGCGCTGCAAGATGGATGCGTAGCGCTCACCCGGGAAGCGGGAGCAGCAACGGAGGTGAGGGGAGCGCTGCAAGATGGATGCGTAGCGCTCACCCGGGAAGCGGGAGCAGCAACAGAGGTGAGGGGAGCGCTGCAAGATGGATGCACAGCGCTCACCCGGGAAGCGGGAGCAGCAACGGAGGTGAGGGGAGCGCTGCGAGATGAATGCGTAGCGCTCACCCGGGAAGCGGGAGCAGCAACAGAGGTGAGGGGAGCGCTGCAAGATGGATGCGCAGCGCTCACCCGGGAAGCGGAGGCAGCAACGGAGGTGAGGGGAGCGCTGCAAGATGGATGCGTAGCGCTCACCCGGGCAGCGGGAGCAGCAACGGTGGTGAGGGGAGCGCTGCAAGATGGATGCGTAGCGCTCACCCGGGCAGCGGGAGCAGCAACGGTGGTGAGGGGAGCGCTGCAAGATGGATGCGTAGCGCTCACCCGGGCAGCGGGAGCAGCAACGGAGGTGAGGGGAGCGCTGCAAGATGGATGCGTAGCGCTCACCCGGGCAGCGGGAGCAGCAACGGAGGTGAGGGGAGCGCTGCAAGATGGATACGTAGCGCTCACCCGGGAAGCGGGAGCAGCAACGGAGGTGAGGGGAGCGCTGCAAGATGGATGCGTAGCGCTCACCCGGGCAGCGGGAACAGCAACGGAGGTGAGGGGAGCGCTGCAAGATGGATGCGTAGCGCTCACCCGGGCAGCGGGAACAGCAACGGTGGTGAGGGGAGCGCTGCGAGATGGATGCGTAGCGCTCACCCGGGCAGCGGGAGCAGCAACGGAGGTGAGGGGGGCGCTGCAAGATGGATGCGTAGCGCTCACCCGGGCAGCGGGAGCAGCAACGGAGGTGAGGGGGGCGCTGCAAGATGGATGCTTAGCGCTCACTCGGGAAGCGGGAGCAGCAACAGAGGTGTGGGGAGCGCTGCAAGATGGATGCGTAGCGCTCACTCGGGAAGCGGGAGCAGCAACAGAGGTGTGGGGAGCGCTGCAAGATGGATGCGTAGCGCTCACCCGGGCAACGAGAGCAGCAACGGAGGTGAGGGGAGCGCTGCGAGATGGATGCGTAGCGCTCCCCCGGGCAACGAGAGCAGCAACGGAGGTGAGGGGAGCGCTGCGAGATGGATGCGTAGCGCTCACCCGGGAAGCGGGAGCAGCAACGGAGGTGAGGGGAGCGCTGCCAGATGGATGCGCAGCGCTCACCCGGGAAGCGGGAGCAGCAACGGAGGTAAGTGAAGTGCTGCGAGACGGGCCTGCAGCGCTCGCCCTAACAGTACCCTCCCCTTGGGTCTCCCCCTCTTCTTGGAACCAAGAAAATCTGAGATGAGACTATGGTCCAGAATGTTCTCCTCGCGTTCCGAAGATCTTTCCTCTGGACCCACAGTCTTCCCAGTCGACCAGAAAATATCTTTTGCCTCTGGAGACCTTAGAGGACAGGATCTCTTTCACCGTGAAAACACCCGCGGTACCAGAAATTGGAGCGGGCTCCAGGATTTTCGGAGAAAAACTATTGCAAATCACTGGCTTCAAAAGAGAGATGTGGAAGGAGTTAGGGATACGAAGAGATGCTGGAAGGTGAAGCTTATAGCAAACCGGATTGAATCGTTGCTTGATCTTATAAGGACCCAGGTAGCGGGGACCCAATTTGAAGCTGGGAATTCGGAAGCGGACGTATTTCGCCGAAAGCCACACCCTATCTCCGGGAGAGTAAACAGGAGGAGTTCTTCTCTTTTTATCAGCGATAATTGTCATACGAGCTGACGCTTGAAAAAGAGCACGTTGAGTCTCTTGCCAGATGGTGGAAAAATCCTGTGTGAGTTCTTCCACGGCGGGTACTTCAGAAGACGTGGACAAGGGCAGTAGCGGAAGAGGATGACGACCGTACACCACAAAGAACGGAGATTTTCTCGTAGATTCAGAATCCTTAAAGTTATATGAGAACTCAGCCCAGGGCAGAAGGTCGACCCAATCACCTAGACGCGGGGAAACAAAATGGCGAAGATAATGGCCGAGGACTTGGTTTACTCTTTCCACTTGGCCATTTGACTGGAGATGATAAGCAGAGAAAAAGTCCAATTTAATCTTCATTTGCTTACAAAGAGCCCTCCAGAACGTAGAAACAATATGCACTCCTCTGTCAGACACGATGTGTGTAGGCAGCCCATGAAGTCGAAAGATATGCATGAGGAAGTGTCTCGCCAGCTGAGGAGCCGAAGGAAGGCCAGGCAAAGGTGTAAAATGCGCCATCTTAAAAAATCTATCCACTACCACCCAAATAACGGTGTTGCCATGTGAAGGAGGGAGGTCAGAAATGAAGTCCATAGCAATGTGTGACAATGGAGTGTGTGGAATAGGTAGGGGAGGAAGTAAGCCTGCAGGTCTTTGGCGAGGAGTCTTGTCACGTGCACAGATGGTACAAGCCTGAATGAATTCCGTCATGTCCTTCTCTAGGGAGGGCCACCAATAATGTCTGGAAATGAGAGAACAAGATTTTCTGATACCTGCATGGCCAGCTACATGAGAAGAATGCCCCCATTTTAATATTCTGCAACGCTCGTGGTGCCTGCACCAGGGTTGCGGAAGCAGAGTGGACTAGACATTAAGGAGGGACAATATGCTGTGGAGTGGATTCCGACCCGGAGACGTCCGAAGAACGAGAAAGGGCGTCCGCCCTGATGTTCTTGGTGGCAGGACAGAAGTGGATTTGAAAGTAGAAACAGGCGAAAAATAACGACCATCGGGCTTGTCTAAGTAAGACAGATTCTTGGTCGGTAAAGATGGTAACAAAATGGGCAGAACCTTGCAAGAGATGTCTCCACTCCTCTAATACTAACTTGATGGCGAGTAATTCCCAATCTCCAATGGAGTAATTCCTCTCTGCTGGAGAAAACGTTTTCGAAAAGAAACCGCAGGTGAGAGTCCTGCCCGTAGCAGATTTTTGAGTAAGTACGGCTCCAGCTCCAATGGAGGAGGCATCTACCTCAAGGGCAAAGGGTCTAGCTGGATCTGGTCTTGAAAGCCCTGGAGCAGAAGAGAAGGCATTTTGAGTATTATAGGCCTCTTCAGCCTGAGGAGGCCAAGACTTAGCATCTGGTCTTGAAAGCCCTGGAGCAGAAGAGAAGGCATTTTGAGTATTAAAGGCCTCTTCAGCCTGAGGAGGCCAAGACTTAGCATTAGCATTTCTTCGTGAGAGCCACAATAGGCGCAATTATAGTCGAAAAGTGGGGAATAAACCGGTGATAATAATTAGCGAAGCCCAAAAAGCGTTGGATAGCCCGTAGGCCAGAAGGACGAGGCCAGTCCAACACTGCCTTTAACTTGCTGGGGTCCATTTGGAGACCACGACCAGAAACTATGTGCCCAAGAAATGGTAGAGTGGTCTGATCAAATATGCACTTCTCCAACTTGGCGTATAAACAATGTAAGCGGAGGCGAGACAGGACTTGCCGAACGTGGCGGTGATGTTCTTCAAGATTAGAAGAGAAGATGAGTATATCATCCAGATACACTACCACGCAGGAGTAAAGCAAATCCCGGAATATGTCGTTCACGTATTCCTGGTATACAGCGGGTGCATTGCAAAGTCCAAAGGGCATCACTAGGTATTCAAAGTGGCCATCGCGGGTGTTAAATGCGGTCTTCCACTCATCGCCCTCACGTATACGTATCAGATTATAGGCCCCTCTCAGGTCGAGTTTAGTGAAGATCCTGGCACCACCAAGTCGATCAAATAATTCAGAAATCAAAGGTAAAAGGTAACGATTTTTGACGGTAATCTTGTTGAGGCCAGGGTAGTCAATGCAAGGGCGAAGAGAGCCATCTTTCTTGGCCACAAAGGAGAAGCCTGTGCCTGCAGGAGAGGAAGATTTCCGTATGAAGCCTATTTGGAGATTCTCCTGTATATACTCTGACATAGCCTGAGTCTCAGGAGCCGAGAGAGGATAGATTCTGCCACGAGGTGGAGTGGTACCCGGCAAGAGGTCGATAGGACAATCATAGGGTCGGAAGTACCTCCGCTTGCTTTTTGCAGAAAACATCTGAGAAGACCTGATAGATCGCAGGCAGGCCGGGAAGTGGAGCAGAGGCAGGAACAGGTCTGGCCGGAACGGACTTCAAACACCTCTTGTAGCAGGCTGCACCCCAACTCTTGATATCGCCTGTATTCCAGTCAAGAGTGGGGTCGTGACGTTGAAGCCTGTGTAGGCCGAGGAGAATCTGAGAGGTACAATGAGGGAGCATGTAGAACTCAATATTCTCTTGGTGAAAAAGTCCAATCTTTAAAAGGAGGGGTACTGTGCGATAACGCACGGTGCAATCAAGCCTGTCACCATTGACCGAAGCGATGAATAGAGGCTTTGCGAGGCGACACACAGAGATGTTATATTTATTAATCAAGGAGGCCTCGATAAAGTTTCCTGCAGAGCCAGAATCCACAAAGGCAGTCAGGTTCAAGGAGATGGTAGCTGCAACGGTGAGTTGCACAGGAACCATAAGCCGCGGAGAGGTAGCACACACACCTAGGGACGCCTCTCCCACATTCACTAGGCGCTCCTGTATCCCTGTCGCGGCGGGCGAATAGGACAGTCTTTCAGGAAGTGCTCCGAGCCAGCACAATACAAACAAAGATTCTCATTCCTCCTGCGAGTTCTCTCCAGCTGGGTTAAGCGGGATCGGTCCACCTGCATGGCCTCCTCACTAGAGGACGCATGTGCGGTCATAGGATGTTGAAACCCAGGAGCCAAACGGGATGCCCTCCTAGGGCCCTGAGAGTCTCTTTCCAGGCGGAGTTCCTCACGTCTTTCAGAAAAACGCACATCGATGCGTGTGGACAAATGGATGAGATCAGTCAGAGATGAAAGCAAATCACGTGCGGCTAGAGCATCTTTTATATTGCTAGACAGTCCCTTCTTGAAGGAGGCACACAAGGCCTCATTATTCCAAGACAGTTCAGATGCCAGGGTACGGAACTGAATGGCGTATTCAACAACGGACAAGTTGCCCTGAACCAAGTTCAACAGGGCCGTCTCTGCCAACGAGGCCCGGGCTGGTTTCTCGAAGACCTGGTGGAACTCGGAGACAAAAGGAAGTGGAAGTGATTGGGTCCTCGCGATCCCATAATGGGGTAGCCCAGGCCAGAGCTTTTCCTGAGAGCAGACTAATAACAAAGGCCTCCTTGGCACGTTCAGTGGGGAATTGGTCCGCCAACATTTCCAAATGCATAGAACACTGGGTAAGGAAGCCTCGGCATAACTTGGCATCCCCGTCAAACGTAGCCGGCAAGGAGAGACGGATTCTAGAAGTTGATGCTACTGGAGGCTGTGGCGGCAATACTGGGGCGGCTGGTGGCGATTGCTGTTGCGGAATCGATAAGAGCTGCTGAACCATGGCGGAGAGCTGGTTAATTTGGCGAGACTGCATAGCCACTATTGCAGGTAATTCAGAGGCATCAGGCAGTGGCACCTCAGCGGGATCTTACTGGCACGGACCGGGTGTGGCGGCACAGGTGTGGATGCGCTGTGACCGTGATACTGATGGCGAGCGCCGCGTCAGGGGAGCGGAGTCTAAGAGGCCGCCGGTATTCACCAGAGCCCGCAGCAAGGCAGGTTGGTCTTGCAGCGGCGAGTGACCCCCAGGTCGCTACCCCCCAACAGCGGCCCAGTCACACAGTCAGCCGAGGTAATGCGAGGTACAAAGGAGGCAGGCAAAAGGCGATGTCAAAGTTCAAGCAGAGGTCAGGGCTGGCAGCGAAGGTTCAGAGTCGGGGACACGAATGAGCAATACTGAAAACAAAGGCCGCGGGCCCGCCGGCAGGAGCGGGTAAGGAGAGGGACTGGGGAGTGCTGCGAGATGGGCCCGCAGCGCTCGCCCTAACAATAGGCCCTTATTCAGGGTGAGGGTCCGGATTAATGTGAGCAATCTGTATGTACAGGGGGGAAACATATAAGATAGGCTCTTATTCAGGGTAAGGGTTCGGATTAATGTGAGCAATCTGTATGTACAGGGGGGAAACATATAAGATAGGCTCTTATTCAGGGTAAGGGTTCGGATTAATGTGAGCAATCTGTATGTACAGGGGGGAAACATATAAGATAGGCTCTTATTCAGGGTAAGGGTCCGGATTAATGTGAGCAATCTGTATGTACAGGGGGTGAAGCATATTCAGGGTGGAGGTCCGCTTTAAGTGATGCCCCCGGGTTTTCGCGGCTTGGCGGCACTGCGCTTGTTGTACGCGGAGCTGACACTTCACCCCGATACGACAATAGGCGCCCGTGTCACAACTCCGCTAAATCAACACAGCGAGAGCGATAAGATAACCGGCCATGGCAACGCTGGCCTGGCCCCCTCCCCCCACACTGCACGGCCCCATCGACCAATCCCTGCCCAGATCAACAGGCACATCTGCCGTACCCAACATCAATGACCAAGGGCGCCCCCTAATGACCGTGCTGGGCGGGAATCAAAATATCACCCCACCAGGCTAGAGTTCCCCCTTAAACAATTCCCCTCTGCAGGCTCTGCCAGTGCGACTGATCTACGACCGACTGACCGCCAGCGTGCAGCAGCTTCCCGGACACCGGCAGCGGTACGGAGCCAGCGACACCCAGAGGGGGAGGAACCTCCACTGGCTGCGACAAGAGCGCCTCCCACTGTTCAGAAAGTGAGTCTGATCACCTCCATATCCTGTATAGCGGAGAAGAGCTTACACTCTATTGGGTATAAGGGAGGATACAGAAGGAGAAGAGCTTACACTCTATTAGGGTATAAGGGAGGATACAGAAGGAGAAGAGCTTACACTCTATTAGGGTATAAGGGAGGATACAGGAGGAGAAGAGCTTACACTCTATTAGGGTATAAGGGAGGATACAGGAGGAGAAGAGCTTACACTCTATTAGGGTATATGGGAGGATACAGAAGGAGAAGAGCTTACACTCTATTAGGGTATAAGGGAGGATACAGGAGGAGAAGAGCTTACACTCTATTAGGGTAGAAGGGAGGATACAGGAGGAGAAGAGCTTACACTCTATTAGGGTATAAGGGAGGACACAGGAGGAGAAGAGCTTACACTCTATTAGGGTATAAGGGAGGATACAGCAGGAGAAGAGCTTACAATCTATTAGGGTATAAGGGAGGATACAGCAGGAGAAGAGCTTACACTCTATTAGGGTATAAGGGAGGATACAGCAGGAGAAGAGCTTACAATCTATTAGGGTATAAGGGAGGATACAGGAGGGAGAAGAGCTTACACTCTATTAGGGTATAAGGGAGGATACAGGAGGAGAAGAGCTTACAATCTATTAGGGTATAAGGGAGGATACAGGAGGAGAAGAGCTTACACTCTATTAGGGTATAAGGGAGGATACAGGAGGAGAAGAGCTTACACTCTATTAGGGTATAAGGGAGGATACAGGAGGAGAAGAGCTTACACTCTATTAGGGTATAAGGGAGGATACAGGAGGAGAAGAGCTTACACTCTATTAGGGTATAAGAGAGGATACAGAAGGGGGCTGCTCTTATTCCCTCCCTTGGTTCCTGGGCCTCATAGCATCTGCTTTGTATAGAGTGTCTAACGTGCGTGCTGATTGGCTGCCTGTGGCTCCTCCCTCTCAGGTCCGCGCTGTATCTGGAGTATAAGCTGTTGAAGCTGTTGCTGCGTCCTCTGGAGGATCCTCAGCCCGGCAGCCGATTCGCCATCCGGGGCTTCAGCCGCCCGACCAACAGCGCCGCCCGGTCCACTGGCCGGTCCTCGGGGGCTTCTCAGCTGCTCTGCACACCCAACATCCCTCCAGAGACGGCATCGGAGCACGCCCATGCGTTTCACAGCAGAATCTACAGCACTCCCCCCGCGCCAGGTGACCCCAAACACCCAGAATGATCTGCTTAGAGAGTATATAGGAGAGCGAGCGGTGTAACAATCCAGACACAGCCAGAGCTCTCCCCTGTATCTGCTGTGTTACACTATAGTGATACACTGTCATCATGTGACTCTGGAGGAGAGCGAGCGCTGTAACAATCCAGGCAAGAACTGGGTGGATATGCACTTGCCAAAATATACAATAATGGTGCAGGCTCAGGGGAGACAAACAACTTGAGTAAGAAACCTAAAACTGGGATTCTAGATGTATCCCAAAATGCAATCCCATAAAATGAGCCGCACTCAAGTGTAGAATAAAATATATTATTCTATTAAGGATCTATAAACAAGTACAGCTTGTAATATAAAAAAGACGCAATTAAAAAAAAACATATATACAAACAACAATGGTTGGAGGGGGACCACAAAAAAAGGGACGCAGTATATGTTAATAAATTCTATACATTATGCAAAGTTAATATCAATAATGTGCCACCAATACATGAAGAAAAGAGAAACAGAATGAGAAGAGCTTACAATCTATTAGGGTAGAAGGGAAGATACAGAAGGAGAGGAGCTTACACTCTATTAGGGTATAAGGGAGGATACAGGAGGAGAAGAGCTTACACTCTATTAGGGTATAAGGGAGGATACAGGAGGAGAAGAGCTTACACTCTATTAGGGTATAAGGGAGGATACAGGAGGAGAAGAGCAGGCTGATTCATTACTAGCGCCAGGTAGCGACAGATGAGCGTCTGTAGCAGGCGTTTCAGAGCACCCGCTAGTAGTCGCTGTGCTCGCCCGTGGTTCGCTAGTTCAGAGCGCTTCGGTCGCTGTGCAGCAATGATGAATATAGTTTTTCTGGATTTTGCAAAAGCATTTGACACTGTCCCCCATAGACGCTTATTGGGGAAATTGAGATCTTCAGGATTAGAAAACGCAGTTTGTAACTGGATTGAAAACTGGCTGAAGGATCGTGTGCAGAGAGTTGTGGGTAATGATACCTACTCTGAATGGTTACCAGTTGTAAGCGGTGTACCCCAGGGTTCAGTGCTGGGCCCTCTATTATTCAACTTGTTTATAAACGACATAGAAGATGGAATTAAAAGCACTGTCTCTATTTTTGCAGATGACACAAAGATATGTAGCACAGTGCAGACTATGGAAGATGGTCACAAGCTTCAGGCTGACTTGGACACATTGTCCTGCACTTGGGGTCTAATAACCTGAAGGCCACATATGTCCTCGGGAGAGTAATTCCGGGAGAGTTACTCACTGAGAAGGACCTGAGGGTACTGGTAGATCACAGGCTAAATAACAGCATGCAATGCCAAGCAGCTGCTTCCAAGGCCACCAAGATACTATCGTGCATTAAAAGAGGCCTGGAATCACGGGATAGGTGAGTAATTTTGCCTCTTTACAAGGCACTGGCGCACCCTCACCTGGAATATGCCGTCCAGTTCTGGGCACCCGTTCATAGAAAGGACGCTCTGACTATGGAAAGGGAGCAGAGGAGCCACCAAACTAATAAGGGGAATGAAAGATCTTAGTTATGAGGAAAGATTACGAGAATTAAATCTATTTAGACTTGAGAGGAGGCGATTGCGGGGGGACATGATTAACTTGTATAAATATATAAATGGCCCATACAAAAAATATGGGAGAACACTATTTCAGGTAAAATCCTCTCTAAGGACAAGGGGGCACTGCAATTGGAAAAAAAGAAATTTAGTCTCTGGAGGCGACAATCGTTTTTTACCATAAGAACTATAAATCTATGGAATAGCCTCCCACAGAAGCTTGTTACAGCATCAACCGCTGACAGCTTCAAAAAAGGATTAGATGCTTATTTTGAAGAAAATAACATTAACAGTTACTACTAGTGGTTATCAATAACAAAAAATAAAGACAAAAAATAAAATAAATAGCTTCCCCTATGAAATAAAAAATAACGTCCCCCTCCCCCAACACCCTTGGTTGAACTTGATGGACATATGTCTTTTTTCAACCGTATTAACTATGTAACTATGTAACTATGTAATTGTGGGAAGTCGCTATATGAGCAGTACAGCGCTGTATGGGAGCGAATGGTAGCGACTGGTCAGTGCGACCGACTCACAGCATATTCATAAAAAAAACAGCCTCACCCACCGCCTGCGATGAAAAATGCTTCTCTGAAGGCCAGAGCGCAGGAGGCTGTGTGATTAAAGGCTGTTTTTTAGCATCTATCCACCAGTAACAAAGCGAAAACATATGGAATTACATTGTTATAACATTGTAACATGAACACATTAAAGCGGACCTTCACTCTGAATAAGAGTCTATCTTATATGTTTCCCACACCCTGTACATACAGATTGCCCACATTAATCCGGACCTTCACTCTGAATAAGAGTCTATCTTATATGTTTCCCACACCCTGTACATACAGATTGCTCACATTAAAAATCATCCTACCTGCATCTACTGCATGTTATGAGCCTTTAAACATCCAAGATGGCGTCTTATGGAAGCCGCCATTTTATCAGGCAGCCTGCAAACAGGAAGTGCCTCCTGACTGTGCTGCTCGGCATTCTGGGATTGCTGACCTTTACCTGACCCCAGCTCTGCTCTGTCTGAGCAAAGCACAGCTATAACCCGCCCCCCTGTACCTTATTTCACTCTCCTCTCCTCAGTAAGTGTGATGCTTCTGAGTCAAGATGGCGGCGCCCGTATCCTAAATTCCTGAACAGAGTTGCAGCCCAGTGGGGGAAAGAATAATAAGTTAGTGGCTAAAAACGTAAAATATATTAATTTTAGATGCTGGGGAACCGTTTTTTAAGAGATTGGGCTTTTCATTAAATCATGGTGAAGGTCCGGTTTAATGGCAGAGCTGTGATGTCATTTCTGAAGAAATATATAAAACATGAAAAAAGTTTTCAAAAATGTATTTTTTTAGGCCAGAAGAGGTCACAGCATTATTTGAGAATAATAACAAAAAAATAATAAAAACCCTTGTTTAAAGAGAAATAAAAGAATGTCTATTGAAATGTATGGGAGACGCCAGGTAGCGACAGGTAAGACGTGGCGCTGTGCAAGGCTGAACGCCGGCGCTGTACGCTGAGGCTGTGAAAATGATGAATAGGACGCTACATGGCGCTATCCCAGTCGCTCACCAGAATCTGATTGATAAATGTGTAATTGCTGCCGTATCCGGCGTTCCCGTCGCTACCTGTCATTTACAAGGCGCTACCTGGCGCTATCCCTTCATGAATAAGGCTCTAAGATTCGAGCCGCAGGCTCTATCCACAACATGGACCCGTGGAGGGGTAAGTGGACTCAGAGACCCAGGGAGACAGACCAAACCTCAGGATAGTGAAAGTCCCGGGTTTTGTTCCACTTTAATGTCGCTCCCTCCGGGGCCTGTGCGCTCGTCTGATAGATTCTCTCTTCTTTTGCAGAAATAAATACGGAGACAGCGCCGCAATCCTGGCTCGGATCCCCTCAACCTAGGTACCGCCCCCTTACTCCTAACCCCGCCTCCTAGGAACACCTATGCCCCCTATTACCACACCCCCGAGGTACGGCCACACCACACCCACCAGGAACCTCCTAATAATCCACACTACACGTCCCAGGAAACACTTCTCATCACTCCCCCATAGGGTTGCCATCATTAAATGCCGACCAATATTTCACGGGTACAGGGGGCATGGTCTTGTAGGGGGGTGTGGTCTCATATGGGGCATCGTCTTGTTGGGGGTGTGGTTTTGTAGTGGAAGTGGTCTTGTTGGGGGTGTGGTCTTGTAGGGGGCTTGGTTTTGTATGGGCTGTGATCTTGTAGGGGGCATGGTCTTGCAGGGGGGCGTGGTCTCATAGGGGCATGGTCTTGTTGGGGGTGTGGTCTTGTAGTGGGAGTGGTCTTGTAGGGGGCATGGTCTTGTGGGGGTGTGGTCTCATGAGGGCATGGTCTTGTGGGGGTGTGGTCTTGTAGGGGCATGGTCTTGTGGGGGTGTGGTCTTGTGGGGGTGTGGTCTTTTAGGGGCATGGTCTTGTGGGGGCATGGTCTTATAGGGGCATGGTCTTATGGGGGTGTGGTCTTGTAAGGGGCATGGTCTTGTTGGGGGTGTGGTTTTGTAGCGGCATGGTCTTGTGGGGGTGTGGTCTTGTAGGGGCATGGTCTTGTGGGGGTGTGGTTTTGTAGGGGCATGGTTTTGTGGGGGTGTGGTCTTGTAATGGGATGTGATCTTGTAGGGGCGTGATCTTGTGGGGTGTGGTCTTATAGGGGATGTGGTCTTATAGGGGGCATGGTCTTGTGGGGGTGTGGTCTTGTAGGGGCATGGTCTTGTTGGGTGTGGTCTCATAGGGGCATGGTCTTGTAGGGGCATGGTCTTGTGGGGTGTGGTCTTGTAGGGGGCGTGGTCTTGTAGGGGCATGACCTTGTGGGTGTGGTCTTGTGGGGGGTGTGGTCTTGTGGAGGTGGGGTCTTATAGGGGGTGTTGTTTTATAGGGGGCATGGTCTTGCTGGGGGTGTGGTCTTGTAGGGTGTGGTCTTGTAGTGGGAGTGGTCTTGTAGAGGGTTAGAGGGTGTGGTCTTGTAGGGGGCATGGTCTTATTGGGGGTGTGGTCTTGTAGGGGGTGTGGTCTTATAGGGGGTGTTGCCTCATAGGGGAATGGTCTTGTTGGGGGTGCGGTCTAGTAGTGGGAGTAGACTTGTAGTGGGCATGGTTTTGTTGGGGGTGTGGTCTTGTAGTAGGAGTGGTCTTGTAGGGGGTGTGGTTTTGTTGGGGTGTGGTCTTGTAGGGTGTGGTCTTGTAGTGGGAGTGGTCTTGTAGAGGGTTAGAGGGTGTGGTCTTGTAGGGGGCATGGTCTTATTGGGGGTGTGGTCTTGTAGGGGGTGTGGTCTTATAGGGGGTGTTGCCTCATAGGGGAATGGTCTTGTTGGGGGTGCGGTCTAGTAGTGGGAGTAGACTTGTAGTGGGCATGGTTTTGTTGGGGGTGTGGTCTTGTAGTAGGAGTGGTCTTGTAGGGGGTGTGGTTTTGTTGGGGTGTGGTCTTGTTGGGGGTGTAGTCTTGTGGTGGGAGTGGTCTTGTAGGGGGTATGTTCTTGTTGGGTGTGTGGTCTTGTGGGGTTGTGGTCTCATAGGAGCATGGTCTTGTGGGGTGTGGTTTTGTAGTGGGAGTGGTCTTGTAGGGTGTATGGTCTTGTTGGCGGTGTGGTCTTGTTGGAGTGTGGTCTCGTAGGGGGGCGTGGTCTTGTAGAGGGTGTGGTCTTGTTGTAGGAGTGGTCTTGTAGGGGGTATGGTCTTGTTGGGAGTGTGGTCTTGTTGGGATGTGGTCTCATAGGGGCATGGTCTTGTGGGGGCGTGGTCTTATAGGAGGTGTGGTCTTGTAGGGGGCGTGGTCTCATAGGGGCATGGCCTTGTTGGGGGTGTGGTCTTGTAGTGGGAGTAAACTCCCCCAGGAACCAACCCTTACTCCTCACCTCCCCCAGGAACCAGTCTTGTAGGGGACGTGGTCTTTTAGAGTGTGGTCTTGTAGGGGTGTGGTCTTGTAGTGAGAGTGGTCTTGTAGGAGGCATCTCCTTGTATGGGGTGTGGTCTTTTTGGGGGTGTGGTCTTGTAGTGGGAGTGGTCTTGTTGGGGGTGTGGTCTTGTAGTGGGAGTGGACTCCCCCAGGAACTAGCCCTTACTCCTCACCTCCCCCAGGAACCAGTCTTGTAGGGGGGGTGGTCTTTTAGGGTGTGGTCTTGTAGTGGGAGTGGTCTTGTAGGAGGCATCTCCTTGCATGGGGTGTGGTCTTGTTGGGGGTGTGGTCTCATAGGGACATGGTCTTTTTTTGGGGGTGTGGTCTTGTAGTGGGAGTGGTCTTGTAGGGGGTGTGGTCTTGTGGGGGGCGTGGTCCAAACACACAGTTGGCTGATTACACAGCATAGTGGCAGGGGTGAAGGGGGTAGTTGGGCATAATGGCAGGGGTGAAGGGGGTAGTTGGGCATAGTGGCAGGGGTAATATAGTGGCAGGGGTGAAGGGGGTAGTTGGACATAGTGGCAGGGGGAGGGGTTAGTTACTCCTACAGCCCATACTTCTCACCTCCCCCAGGAACCAGCCTTTACTCTTCGCCTCCCCCAGGGATCAGCCCTTACTCCTCACCACCCCCAGGAACCAGCCCTTACTCCTCGCCACCCCCCAGGAACCAGCCCTTACTCCTCATTACCCCAGGAACCAGCCCTTACTCCTCACCACCCCCAGGAACCAGCTCTTACTCCTCACCACCCCCAGGGACCAGCCTTTACTTCTCACCTCCTCCCTCAGGAGCCAGCCCTTACTCCTCATTACCCCAGGAACCAGCCCTTACTCCTCACCACCCCAGGAACCAGCCCTTACTTCTCATCTCCCACAGGAACCAGCCCTTACTTCTCACCTCCTCCCTCAGGAGCCAGCCCTTACTCCTCATTACCCCAGGAACCAGCCCTTACTCCTCACCACCCCAGGAACCAGCCCTTACTTCTCACCTCCCACAGGAACCAGCCCTTACTTCTCACCTCCCCTAGGAACCAGCCCTTACTACTCACCCACCAAAAACAAGCCCTTACTCCTCAGCTCCCCCAGGAACCAGCCATTACTTCTCACCTCCCACAGGAACCAGCCCTTACTTCTCACCTCCCCCAGGAACCAGCCCTTACTCCTCACCTCCCCCAGGAACCAGCCCTTACTCCTCACAACCCCCAGGAACCAACCCTTACTCCTCACCTCCCCCCAGGGACCAGCCCTTACTCCTCACAACCCCCAGGAACCAACCCTTACTCCTCACCTCCCCCAGGAACCAGCCCTTACTTCTCACCTCCCCCAGGAACCAGCTCTTACTCCTCACTACCCCCAGGAACCAGCCCTTACTCCTCACCCCCCAAAAACCAGCCCTTACTCCCCAGCTCCCCCAGGAACCAGACCTTACTTCTCACCCCCCACCCCCAGGAACCCAGCCCTTACTCCTCACCACCCCCAGGAACCAGGCCTTACTTCTCGCCCCCCAGAAACCAGCCCTTATTTCTCACAACCTCAGGAACCAGCCCTTACTCATTACCCCCTGAGGAACCAGCCCTTACTTCTCACCTCCCCCAGGAACCAGCCCTTACCTCTCACCTCCCCCAGGAACCAGTCCTTACTTCTCAATCCAGTGCTGAAGTGAAGGGTCAGGGAAGGACCCGGCTTCAGGTTTCTATTATGCTGAGCCTCATTGGGATGCCCCCCACTGTTTCATGTTCAGGAAACAAGGACACAAAGCCAGGCCATGGTCCAGGGGCGGGGCCGTGTCTGTAATCTGTCTCTTCTGTATAGAACAGAGACGCCTGACAGTGACCCCGGGGCCGAGGACTCGACGGACACCGAGGAGGATTTCCTGCAGATAAACAGCTTGACCCTGTCCTCTCTGCAGCAGCTGAAGGAGGATGCACTGAGCTCTGTGAGTCTCCCACTCTCACATTATTCCTCTAGTGGTCAGTGTGTGTATTACACCCTCCATCACACTGCACACTGACCACTAGAGGGAGCAAACTGTCATCCGCTTACTGTGTGTTTCTACCTTTGCTGATGGATTTTCGCTAGCCACGCTTCTGCATTTTACCCAAACCACAAGCCCCGCCCGAGGAGTCCAGGAATGAGCCCAAGGGGAGGGATTTCATCACCTTTTCTCTGTGGTCACAGCGCGCCGGCATGGAAAGGTTTAAAGCCTTCCTGTGGGGGACGCTGGGGCTCCACCTGCTCCACTTCTGGATGGACTGCGAAAGGTTTAAAGCAGAGGCCAAGGATCTGGAGGCCGGCGAGAGCGTGGAGGAGGCCCGGCATCGATGCCGCCATCTTTTCAGGTACCGCCGCCCTGCTGGCCAGGGGCGCTGCTACAGTGTGTATCTGATACTTACCTGTTGTAACGTCTATGCTCCTCCCACTGTGACTTTAGATGGGCCCCATCAGCTGTGTCCATGCCGCCTCCTCTTTATACCTACCTGTCATAACGTCTAAGCTCCTCCCACTGTGACTTTAGATGGGCCCCATCAGCTGTGTCCATGCCCCCTCCTCTTTATACCTACCTGTCATAACGTCTAAGCTCCTCCCACTGTGACTTTAGATGGGCCCCATCAGCTGTGTCCATGCCCCCTCCTCTTTATACTTACCTGTCATAACGTCTAAGCTCCTCCCACTGTGACCTTAGATGGGCCCCATCAGCTGTGTCCATGCCGACTCCTCTTTATACTTACCTGTCATAACGTCTAAGCTCCTCCCACTGTGACTTTAGATGGGCCCCATCAGCTGTGTCCATGCCGCCTCCTCTTTATACCTACCTGTCATAACGTCTAAGCTCCTCCCACTGTGACTTTAGATGGGCCCCATCAGCTGTGTCCATGCCCCCTCCTCTTTATACCTACCTGTCATAACGTCTAAGCTCCTCCCACTGTGACTTTAGATGGGCCCCATCAGCTGTGTCCATGCCCCCTCCTCTTTATACTTACCTGTCATAACGTCTAAGCTCCTCCCACTGTGACCTTAGATGGGCCCCATCAGCTGTGTCCATGCCGACTCCTCTTTATACTTACCTGTCATAACGTCTAAGCTCCTCCCACTGTGACTTTAGATGGGCCCCATCAGCTGTGTCCATGCCCCCTCCTCTTTATACTTACCTGTCATAACGTCTAAGCTCCTCCCACTGTGACTTTAGATGGGGCCCCATCAGCTGTGTCCAGGCCGCCTCCTCTTTCTTTTCCACATTCTCTTTTTCTAGCTCTTCTCTACCTTCCCTCCTTTTCTGTCATTTACACAGTTGCTTCTTCTCTCTCTTTTCCACTTTCCTCCTCCCTTTTCCGCATTTGCTCATTTTCTCTCTTTTCCACATTCCAATCATTTCTGTCTTCTCCACATTTCCCTTTTCTCTTTATTCTTCTCATTCCCTTCTTCTCTCTTTTTTCCACCTTTCCTTCTTTTTTTCTTTTCCACATTCCCTCATTTTTCTTTTTCACAATCCCCCTTTTCTGTATTTTCCACAGTCCCTCCTTCAAGCTCTTTTCTACCTTCCCTTCTTCTCTTTCTTTTCCACATTCCCTTCTTCTCTTCCTTCCACACCCACAACTTCTGTTTGTTTTCCACATTCCCTCCTTCTGTTTGTTTTCCACATTCCCTCCTATCTCTCTCTTACACTTAGCTCCTCTCTCTTTTCCACATTCCCTTCTTCTAGCTCTTCGACACCTTCTCCCCTTTTCTGTCATTTGCACATTCCCTCCTTCTTTCTTTTACACATTTCCTCCTTCTCTCTTTTCCACATTCCCTCCTCCTTTCTTTTCCCCATTCCCTCCTTCTTTCTTCCCCATTCCCCCTTCTTTCTTTTCCACATTTCCTCCGTCTCTCTTTTCCACATTCCCTCCTTCTTTCTTTTCCCCATTCCCTCCTTCTTTCTTCCCCATTCCCCCCTTCTTTCTTTTCCACATTTCCTCCTTCTCTCTTTTCCACATTCCCTCCTCCTTTCTTTTCCCCATTCCCTCCTTCTTTCTTCCCCATTCCCCCTTCTTTCTTTTCCACATTTCCTCCTTCTCTCTTTTCCACATTCCCTCCTTCTTTCTTTTCCCCATTCCCTCCTTCTTTCTTCCCCATTCCCCCCTTCTTTCTTTTCCACATTTCCTCCTTCTCTCTTTTCCACATTCCCTCCTCCTTTCTTTTCCCCATTCCCTCCTTCTTTCTTCCCCATTCCCCCCTTCTTTCTTTTCCACATTTCCTCCGTCTTTCTTTTCCACATTCCCTCCTCCTTTCTTTTCCCCATTCCCTCCTCCTTTCTTTTCCCCATTCCCTCCTTCTTTCTTCCCCATTCCCCCTTCTTTCTTTTCCACATTTCCCCCTTCTCTCTTTTCCACATTCCCTCCTTCTTTCTTTTCCACATTTCCTCCTTCTCTCTTTTCCACATTCCCTCCTCCTTTCTTTTCCCCATTTCCTCCTTCTCTCTTTTCCACATTCCCTCCTTCTCTTTCTTTTCCACATTCCCTCCTTTTCTCTCCCCCCGCTATCATCCTCTATACAAAGTGTTGAGCCCTGGTGGGTTTCCTCTCTCACCCTTCCCTGCTTGTGTCCCATAGATCCATCCAGGACAAGTACCGGACCTACCTGAGCCCCAGCTGTTGGGTAAGTAGCCGCATTTATCTTCATACAATAGATGTGGAGGCTTATTCATTACTAGCGCCAGGAATCGACAGATGAGCGTCTGTATAGCGGCGCTAAGAGCGTCCACTAGTAGACGCAGGTAAGCGGGTATCGGCGCTGTAACTGAGTGTGTCAGTCACTGTAGTAACCTGGCCGGCATTGATGAATGAGATGTATGTTGGGCGCTCTAACACCAGTACAGCGCTGCAGGGAGTGAGAGGTAGCGCCGGCTCAGTGCATCTGGCACTCGGCGCTCCACACCATACTCATCAAAAAAGGGCACACACACACAGCGTCGGCGCTCTGGATCTGGGCGCTGTAGCATAGAGCGCCAGACGCTGCGTGATTAAAGTCTGTTTTTGATCACATATCCACCAGTGACAGAGCGAAAACACATGGAATGACATTGTTATAACACTGTGACATTAACACTTTAATACCAGATCTGTAATGACAATTCTGCATAAAAATATAAAAAGTCAAAAAAGTTTTAAAAAATGACTCTTTCTAGGCCAGGAGACGTCACACAATGATTGGAGAGAAAAAAAAATATTAAAAACCAAAACCCTGTTTAAACAGAAGAAAAGGAATGTCCATTGAAATGTATGGGAGAGCGACAGGTAATACCAGGCTCTGGAAGCTAGAGCGCCGGCGCTACACACTGAGCTGCCCGTAATAATACATGTGACGCTACATGGCGCTGTTAGAGGCGCTACACACTGAGCTGCCCGTAATAATACATGTGACGCTACATGGCGCTGTTAGAGTCACTCACCAGATTCGCCTTCATAAATGTGGTTTTGTGTACAGCGCCCGGCGTTCACCAGACGCTGCCTGCCGCTATCCCTTCATGAATAAACCCCATAGTTAGGGGTCAGTCCCCTCCTCTGCTTCTCCTCATGCAGGGCAGGATAGGCAAGACTCCAGTATGAAGCCCAACCATGAATGGGGGGCCCCGGGGCCCTGGCTGGTCCACCCACCCTGTCCTGAGCCCCTGCTTTCAATGCTTCCACACTTACCTTCACCACAGCTCAACCTAAAGGCTCAGCCACCACATTATAGCACATATGTCAAACCCAAGGCCCGGGGGACCAGATGCGGCCCTCTAAGCCTTTTTATGTGGCCCCCTAGGCTGCTGACACTGAGCCTGTTTGTGGTGCTTCCAAGTGATGTGCCCGGCAGTCCTGCCTCTCAGAATTTTTTTTTGTGTTGTAGGGAAGCGCGAGTTAATAGAGCAGCAACTCAAATAGTAAAAACAAAGGTTAAAGAAAGTTGACAAAGTAGATGGAAAAAACGTAGAACTTCAGTCGAGCTGCAATTAATTATTGTTTCTTAATAGTGATGAGCGAGTAGTATTCGACCGAGTCGGTATTCGATCGAATACTACGCTATTGGTCATACTCGATTTCGATCGAGTACAGCGGCGATGGCGCACTCACAATTCGTTTCCCCTCACACCTTCCCTGGCGCGTTTTTTACACCAATCACCATGCAGGGGGGGTGGGACAGGTCCTGGGAGGACGCTGGCATCGCGAGAACGGCGTCTACACGCATTGGCTGGAAAAACCATGTGACCTCGAATATACAAAACTCAGCACTTCCTCTTCGTCAGCATTAGCAGCTTGAACTTAGTGAGGGACAGACGCTCACAGCAGGGAAAGACAGGCTGTAGCTGGCAGGGCCCCAGAAGCTCGGAATATCGCTTTTACCACCATCTATACCAGCTACCAGAAGACAAGAGAGTCCTTATTATTAGGGCTACTATGCTGAACAGTATATAGCTCATATGTAGGCAGGCAGGGCCCCATCCTCCTGTAAGCTTCCCTGACTGCTGGGGTGACACACTGTAACAAACCTCCTCCTGTAAGCTTCCCTGACTGCTGGGGTGACACACTGTAACAAACCTCCTCCTGTAAGCTTCCCTTACTGCTGGGGTGACACACTGTAACAAACCTCCTCCTGTAAGCTTCCCTGACTGCTGGGGTGACACACTGTAACAAACCTCCTCCTGTAAGCTTCCCTTACTGCTGGAGTGACACACTGTAACAAACCTCCTCCTGTAAGCTTCCCCGACTGCTGGGGTGACACACTGTAACAAACCTCCTCCTGTAAGCTTCCCTTACTGCTGGGGTGACACACTGTAACAAACCTCCTCCTGTAAGCTTCCCTGACTGCTGGGGTGACACACTGTAACAAACCTCCTCCTGTAAGCTTCCCTGACTGCTGGGGTGACACACTGTAACAAACCTCCTCCTGTAAGCTTCCCTGACTGCTGGGGTGACACACTGTAACAAACCTCCTCCTGTAAGCTTCCCTGACTGCTGGGGTGACACAATGTAACAAATCTCCTCCTGTAAGCTTCCCTTACTGCTGGGGTGACACACTGTAACAAACCTCCTCCTGTAAGCTTCCCTTACTGCTGGGGTGACACACTGTAACAAACCTCCTCCTGTAAGCTTCCCTTACTGCTGGAGTGACACACTGTAACAAACCTCCTCCTGTAAGCTTCCCTTACTGCTGGGGTGACACACTGTAACAAACCTCCTCCTGTAAGCTTCCCTGACTGCTGGAGTGACACACTGTAACAAACCTCCTCCTGTAAGCTTCCCTGACTGCTGGGGTGACACAATGTAACAAACCTCCTCCTGTAAGCTTCCCTGACTGCTGGGGTGACACACTGTAACAAACCTCCTCCTGTAAGCTTCCCTTACTGCTGGGGTGACACACTGTAACAAACCTCCTCCTGTAAGCTTCCCTTACTGCTGGGGTAACACACTGTAACAAACCTCCTCCTTTAAGCTTCCCTGACTGCTGGGGTGACACACTGTAACAAACCTCCTCCTGTAAGCTTCCCTTACTGCTGGAGTGACACACTGTAACAAACCTCCTCCTGTAAGCTTCCCCGACTGCTTGGGTGACACACTGTAACAAACCTCCTCCTGTAAGCTTCCCTTACTGCTGGGGTGACACAATGACACAAGAGGACATGTCTGACCACATCTCACACACACACACACACACACACACACACACACACAATGACAATTAGGGGTGGGGTCTATTTATTTTCCCCCTTGCCTATGCCATCTGTGGTTGTCATTAGGCAACGTGATTTTAAGGGGTGCAGAATTTTGTTCTTCTTTTTTGTACAGTTTGGCTTGGGGTCCATGGCAATGTAGAGGAAAGAAGGTTTCCTTGTCTTGTCTCACTTTACGTAGAAGTAATATTGTGTTTGGAGTGTATTGTTGAGAGGCTGTGATAGTGGCGTAATAGTGCGACTTGGGCGCGTTATATGCACCCAGACATGCTTCCCCTGCTGTCCCAGTTGCATTCCAGCAGTGTTGGCATCATTTTCTGATGTTTCAGGGTGGACTTGGTGACCTCCAAGTGGCCGAATTGAGATTTCCAAGTGGCGAGCATTTTTTTCCCATAGACTATAATGGGATTCGATAATCGGTCGAGTAGTCGAGTAACGCGGTCTATTCGAATCGAAATTCGAAATTTCGAATATTTCACTACTCGCTCATCTCTATTTCTTAATTGTCAAAGAGGATTCTAACCGCAAATATATGTAATATTAGGGTCATCTCTCATCTCCTCTAAATTTCAATTATTGGCTGTATTGGCAGATTAATCTGTCTTTATAGGGTCAGAAAGAACAGAGCATCATTATATATATATATATATATATATATATAATCAATATTAGCAGCCCTGATAGGGTCAGAAAGAGCAGAGAGCATATATATATTATATATATATATATATATATATATATATATATATATATATAATCAATATTAGCAGCCCTGATAGGGTCAGAAAGAACAGAGAGCATCCTATTATATATATATAATTAATATTAGCAGCCCTGATAGGGTCAGAAAGAACAGAGAGCATCCTATTATATATATATAATCAATATTAGCAGCCCTGATAGGGTCAGAAAGAACAGAGAGCATCCTATTATATATATATAATCAATATTAGCAGCCCTGATAGGGTCAGAAAGAGCAGAGAGCATTGTTTTATCTATATAATCAATATTAGCAGCCCTGATAGGGTCAGAAAGAACAGAGAGCATCCTATTATATATATATAATTAATATTAGCAGCCCTGATAGGGTCAGAAAGAACAGAGAGCATCCTATTATATATATATAATCAATATTAGCAGCCCTGATAGGGTCAGAAAGAACAGAGAGCATCCTATTATATATATATAATTAATATTAGCAGCCCTGATAGGGTCAGAAAGAACAGAGAGCATCCTATTATATATATATAATCAATATTAGCAGCCCTGATAGGGTCAGAAAGAACAGAGAGCATCCTATTATATATATATAATTAATATTAGCAGCCCTGATAGGGTCAGAAAGAACAGAGAGCATCCTATTATATATATATAATCAATATTAGCAGCCCTGATAGGGTCAGAAAGAACAGAGAGCATCCTATTATATATATATAATCAATATTAGCAGCCCTGATAGGGTCAGAAAGAGCAGAGAGCATTGTTTTATCTATATAATCAATATTAGCAGCCCTGATAGGGTCAGAAAGAACAGAGAGCATCCTATTATATATATATAATCAATATTAGCAGCCCTGATAGGGTCAGAAAGAGCAGAGAGCATCCTATTATATATATATAATCAATATTAGCAGCCCTGATAGGGTCAGAAAGAGCAGAGAGCATTGTTTTATCTATATAATCAATATTAGCAGCCCTGATAGGGTCAGAAAGAACAGAGAGCATCCTATTATATATATATAATCAATATTAGCAGCCCTGATAGGGTCAGAAAGAACAGAGAGCATCCTATTATATATATATAATCAATATTAGCAGCCCTGATAGGGTCAGAAAGAACAGAGAGCATCCTATTATATATATATATAATCAATATTAGCAGCCCTGATAGGGTCAGGAAGAGCAGAGAGCATTGTTTTATCTATATAATCAATATTAGCAGCCCTGATAGGGTCAGAAAGAACAGAGAGCATCCTATTATATATATATAATCAATATTAGCAGCCCTGATAGGGTCAGAAAGGATAGAAAGCATCCTTTTATATATATATAATCAATATTAGCAGCCCTGATAGGGTCAGAAAGAACAGAGAGCATCCTATTATATATATATAATCAATATTAGCAGCCCTGATAGGGTCAGAAAGGATAGAAAGCATCCTTTTATATATAATCAATATTGCAGTCCTAGATCCTGTGTAAGTTACCAAAGATTAAACAGAATGGGGCACTTTCCGCCGTGGCCCGGGGGTAAAAAAACCTGACCTGGGCCCTTGAGAGTTAACCACTTCTGAAGATGACGCTAAAGCTTGTTATCGGGCGTGCGCGCCGCTCGCAGTGTCCCGATGAAGTCAGGAGGTTATACTCTTTCAGTGTATTAACTTGTGGTTAAATGTCCAATTTGTTTCTAGTCTCTGAGAGGAGGGAGAGAGCTTTCAGCACAGCCACGTTCAACGTCCTCAGGTTCTCCTGAGAACGTCAAAGGATGAAACGCGTGTTGTTCTACAGAAGCAGCAGGAAACGTGGCTGTGCTGTAAGCGCAACTGAAAGCCGACCCTCACCCTGAATAAGAGCCTATCTTATATGTTCCCCCCCCCTGTACATACAGATTGCCCACATTAATCCGGACCCTCACCCTGAATAAGAGCCTATCTTATATGTTTCCCACTCCCTGTACATACAGATTGCCCACATTACAAATCATCCTACCTGCATCTACTGCATGTTATGAGCCTTTAAACATCCAAGATGGCGGCTCATGGAACATCAGGCAGCCTGCAAACAGGAAGTGCCTTCTGACTGTGCTGTTCTGCATTCTCGGACTGCTGACCTTTTCCTGACCCCAACTCTGCTCTGTCTGAGCAAAGCACAGCTATAACCCGCCCCCCCTGTACTTTATCCCACTCTCTTCTCCTCAGTAAGTGTGATGCTTCTGAGTCAAGATGGCGGCGCCCGTATCCTAGAGTCCTGAAAAGAGTTGCAGCCCAGTGGGGGAAAGAATAATAAGTAAGTGACTAAAAACTTAAAATATATTAACTTTAGATGCTGGGGAAGAGAGTTGTGTCCAACCAGTAACTAGCCCTCAACACCCAAGAGGGGTCCACCTAACCCACCCTACTTACTGCCACAGCAGAGGGCCCTACAGCCGCTGAGGGGGTTATTGCCAGCGGCTGCCAGTTGGGGCGAGAAAAAAAAGGATACATTTTATAATCAAAATAATTCTGTGTCTGTAACCAGACATTTGAATGGTCGTATTGCATTTTGTTTGGCTGTATTTTTTATGGCCCTTTGAAGACTTCCCCAATTCTGGTGTGGCCCTTGTGGGGGGGGGGGGGGGGGGCTCAGACATGAGGGTCAATTCATGGTCGGATCGTGGTCGGTGCACGCTATTTGGAGCGTCAAGTCGCGCTCAGGCTTCCGTCTGATTCGTGGTCACCAAGATGTGACGCGCTCTCTTTTTAGCGTACGCCATTGCGCAAATATGAAGAGCAAATTGAAGGAGGAAACTGCCGATTCCAACCATACCTACATTTGTTTAATGAAGCCACGCCCCCTCATTAAGGGGTTAATGATGCCACATGCCCTCATTGAGTGATGGACGAAGCCACATGCCCTCATTGAGTGATGGATGATGCCACATGCCCTCATTGAGTGATGGATGATGCCACATGCCCTCATTGAGTGATGGATGAAGCCACATGCCCTCATTGAGCGATGGATGAAGCCACATGCCGTAATTGAGTGATGGATGAAGCCACATGCCCTCATTGAGTGATGGATGATGCCACATGCCCTCATTGAGTGATGGATGAAACCACATGCCCTCATTGAGTGATGGATGAAGCCACATGCCCTCATTGAGTGATGGATGAAGCCACATGCCCTCATTGAGCGATGGATGAAGCCACATGCCCTCATTGAGCGATGGATGAAGCCACATGCCCTCATTGAGCGATGGATGAAGCCACATGCCCTCATTGAGTGATGGATGAAGCCACATGCCCTCATTGAGTGATGGATGAAGCCACATGCCGTAATTGAGTGATGGATGAAGCCACATGCCCTCATTGAGTGATGGATGATGCCACATGCCCTCATTGAGTGATGGATGAAACCACATGCCCTCATTGAGTGATGGATGAAGCCACATGCCCTCATTGAGTGATGGATGAAGCCACATGCCCTCATTGAGCGATGGATGAAGCCACATGCCCTCATTGAGCGATGGATGAAGCCACATGCCCTCATTGAGCGATGGATGAAGCCACATGCCCTCATTGAGTGATGGATGAAGCCACATGCCCTCATTGAGTGATGGATGAAGCCACATGCACTCACTGAGTGATGGATGATGCCACATGCCCTCATTGAGTGATGAATGATGCCACATGCCCTCATTGAGTGATGGATGAAGCCACATGCCCTCATTGAGTGATGGATGAAGCCACATGCCGTAATTGAGTGATGGATGAAGCCACATGCCCTTGTTGAGTGATGGATGAAGCCACATGCCCTTGTTGAGTGATGGATGAAGCCACATGCCCTCATTGAGTGATGGATAAAGCCACATGCCCTCATCGAGTGATGGATGAAGCCACATGCCCTCATTGAGTGATGGATGAAGCCACATGCCCTCACTGAGTGATGGATGAAGCCACATGCCCTCGTTGAGTGATGGATGAAGCCACATGCCCTTGTTGAGTGATGGATGAAGCCACATGCCCTTGTTGAGTGATGGATGAAGCCACATGCCCTCGTTGAGTGATAGATGATGCAACATGCCCTCGTTGAGTGATGGATGATGCCACATGCCCTCGTTGAGTGATGGATGATGCCACATGCCCTCGTTGAGTGATGGATGAAGCCACATGCTCTCGTTGAGTGATGGATGAAGCCACATGCCCTCATTGAGTGATGGATGAAGCCACATGCCCTCATTGAGTGATGGATGATGCAACATGCCCTCATTGAGTGATGGATGAAGCCACATGCCCTCATTGAGTGATGGATGCAGCCACATGCCCTCATTGAGTGATGGATGATGCCACATGCCCTCATTGAGTGATGGATGAAGCCACATGCCCTCATTGAGTGATGGATGAGGCCATGTGCCCTCATTGAGTGATGGATGATGCCACATGCCCTCATTGAGTGATGGATGATGCCACATGCCCTCATTGAGTGATGGATGAAGCCACATGCCCTCATTGAGGGATGGATGAAGCCACATGCCCTCATTGAGTGATGGACGAAGCCACATGCCCTCATTGAGTGATGGACGAAGCCACATGCCCTCATTGACTGATGGATGAAGCCACATGCCCTCATTGAGTGATGGATGATGCCACATGCCCTCATTGAGTGATGGATGAAGCCACATGCCCTCATTGAGTGATGGATGAAGCCACATGCCCTCATTGAGGGATGGATGAAGCCACATGCCCTCATTGAGTGATGGACGAAGCCACATGCCCTCATTGAGTGATGGACGAAGCCACATGCCCTCATTGACTGATGGATGAAGCCACATGCCCTCATTGAGTGATGGATGATGCCACATGCCCTCATTGATTGATGGATGAAGCCACATGCCCTCATTGAGTGATGGATGAAGCCACATGCCCTCATTGAGGGATGGACGAAGCCACATGCCCTCATTGAGTGATGGACGAAGCCACATGCCCTCATTGAGTGATGGACGAAGCCACATGCCCTCATTGACTGATGGATGAAGCCACATGCCCTCATTGAGTGATGGATTATGCCACATGCCCTCATTGAGTGATGGATGATGCCACATGCCCTCATTGAGTGATGGATGAAGTCACATGCCCTCACTGAGTGATGGATGAAGCCACATGCCCTCGTTGAGTGATGGATGAAGCCACATGCCCTCGTTGAGTGATGGATGAAGCCACATGCCCTCGTTGAGTGATGGATGAAGCCACATGCCCTCGTTGAGTGATGGATGAAGCCACATGCCCTCGTTGAGGGATGGATGATGCCACATGCCCTCATTGAGTGATGGATGAAGCCACATGCCCTCATTGAGTGATGGATGAAGCCACATGCCCTCATTGAGTGATGGATGAAGCCACATGCCCTTGTTGAGTGATGGATGAAGCCACATGCCCTCGTTGAGTGATGGATGAAGCCACATGCCCTCGTTGAGTGATGGATGAAACCACATGCCCTCACTGAGTGATGGATGATGCCACATGCCCTCATGCCACAGCGTGTTCTACGCTACACGGGGGAATCGCTTTCTGCTCGCTCCGCCCAGCGACACTTTATTTTTATATCAAAGTAAAAAAAACACAGCACACGTCATCTATTGGACATCATTATATAAGGAAAAAAATCTAATTACTGGCTTAATGATTGGTCATCACAGCCACAGATCATATTCTTAGGAATGTTAGTAGGGCCTGGGGGACTGGACATAATAAGGTGTTGTCCAGCTCCCCAGCACTATCTTGTAATGTGTTAATAGCAGCGCGCTTATTTAACTTTATTGCTCTAATTTCAGTACCAGCAAAAGGAAAGAATCAGCGCAAAGATAAGTGGCTTACTGAGGGTTTATTTCACCTTTATTAGCCACTAAAGCTCACAATGCAAAGATAGGAATCTCAAATTAAGTGGTGTAAATGGAGGGAGGGAATGTTCACATATATATTCATTTTATTGACTCTGACCTCCATCCATCCACACGTGCACTTGCCATTTGGTGCAACCGCACATGCGCCCGGCGTGCGCACGCAGCCATAAATCATGCGTCTAGGCGCACGCAGAACCGTTTGAGCTCTGCCCGAGCGTTTTTGTGCGCCGACCATGAATCGACCCTATTACGGTTGTACACAGCTCAAAAATTCCCGATAGTGATCCTAGGGGTCATATCGGGGAAGCTGACTAGCGGGGAGCAGAACAGGGGCCCCATAGCAAGAAATCAATAAAACATCTGTAGCACTGAGCTTCAGACTGAGGTTAAAGCAGAACAAAACCTGAGATTTTTACCAACCCGGAAGCATCTAACAGACAGGTAGGCTTATTCATTACTAGTGCCAGGTATCGGCAGATGAGCACCTGTACAGCGGCTCTAAGAGCGGTTGCTCTGATCGCCCGTGAGTCACTATTACAGAGCAGTCGCTGTAGTAACATGGCCCGCATTGATGAATTTGATGTGTTAGTCGCTATAACACCAGTACAGAGCTATATAGGAGCGAACGGTAGCGAATGGTCAGTGTAAGCGACTCAAACCATATTCATAAAATAAACACACACACACAGCGTGGGCGCTCTGGATCTGGGCGCTGTAGCCCAGGGCGCCAGACGCCGTGTGATTAAAGTCTGTATTTGAACACATATCCACCAGTAACAAAGCGAAAACACGTGGAATGACTTTGTTATAACATTGTGACGTTAACACTTTAGTGCCAGACCTGTAATGACAATTCTGCATAAAAATATAAAAAAATAAAAAAAAATTCTTTCTAGGCCAGGAGAGGGTCACACAATGATTGGAGGAAAAAAAAACCTGTTTAAACAGAAAGAAAAGGAACGTCCTTTGAAATGTATGGGAGAGCGACAGGTAGCGACAGGTAATACCTGGCTCTGGAAGCTAGAGCGCCGGCGTTATACACTGAGCCGCCTGTAATAATACATGTGACACTACATGGCGCTGTTAGAGGCGCTATACACTGACCTGCCTGTAATAATACATGTGACGCTGCATGGCGCTGTTAGAGGTGCTATACACTGACCTGCCTGTAATAATACATGTGACACTACATGGCGCTGTTAGAGGCGCTATACACTGACCTGCCTGTAATAATACATGTGACGCTACATGACGCTGTTAGAGGCGCTATACACTGACCTGCCTGTAATAATACATGTGACGCTACATGACGCTGTTAGAGGTGCTATACACTGACCTGCCTGTAATAATACATGTGACACTACATGGCGCTGTTAGAGGCGCTATACACTGACCTGCCTGTAATAATACATGTGACGCTACATGACGCTGTTAGAGGTGCTATACACTGACCTGCCTGTAATAATCCATGTGACGCTACATGACGCTGTTAGAGGCGCTATACACTGACCTGCCTGTAATAATCCATGTGACGCTACATGACGCTGTTAGAGGTGCTATACACTGACCTGCCTGTAATAATACATGTGACGCTACATGGCGCTGTTAGAGGTGCTATACACTGACCTGCCTGTAATAATACATGTGACGCTACATGACGCTGTTAGAGGTGCTATACACTGAGCCGCCTGTAATAATCCATGTGACGCTACATGACGCTGTTAGAGGCGCTATACACTGACCTGCCTGTAATAATACATGTGACGCTACATGACGCTGTTAGAGGTGCTATACACTGAGCCGCCTGTAATAATCCATGTGACGCTACATGGCGCTGTTAGAGGTGCTATACACTGACCTGCCTGTAATAATACATGTGACGCTACATGACGCTGTTAGAGGCGCTATACACTGACCTGCCTGTAATAATACATATGACGCTACATGGCGCTGTTAGAGGTGCTATACACTGACCTGCCTGTAATAATACATGTGACGCTACATGGCGCTGTTAGAGGCACTATATGCTGAGCCTCCTGTAATAATACATGTGACACTACATGGCGCTGTTAGAGGCGCTATACACTGACCTGCCTGTAATAATACATGTGACGCTGCATGGCGCTGTTAGAGGCGCTATACACTGACCTGCCTGTAATAATACATGTGACACTACATGACGCTGTTAGAGGCGCTATACACTGAGCCGCCTGTAATAATACATGTGACGCTACATGGCGCTGTTAGAGGCGCTATACACTGACCTGCCTGTAATAATACATGTGACGCTACATGGCGCTGTTAGAGGTGCTATACACTGAGCTGCCTGTAATAAAACATGTGACGCTACATGACGCTGTTAGAGGTGCTATACACTGACCTGCCTGTAATAATACATGTGACACTACATGGCGCTGTTAGAGGCGCTATACACTGACCTGCCTGTAATAATACATGTGACGCTGCATGGCGCTGTTAGAGGCGCTATACACTGACCTGCCTGTAATAATACATGTGACACTACATGATGCTGTTAGAGGCGCTATACACTGAGCCGCCTGTAATAATACATGTGACGCTACATGGCGCTGTTAGAGGCGCTATACACTGACCTGCCTGTAATAATACATGTGACGCTACATG
Organism: Gastrophryne carolinensis; assembly: GCA_027917425.1. NCBI lineage: Eukaryota > Metazoa > Chordata > Amphibia > Anura > Microhylidae > Gastrophryne > Gastrophryne carolinensis. The sequence continues at coordinate 481,639,586 of CM051237.1, read as the reverse complement.
GCGCTGTTAGAGGTGCTATACACTGAGCTGCCTGTAATAAAACATGTGACGCTACATGACGCTGTTAGAGGTGCTATACACTGACCTGCCTGTAATAATACATGTGACGCTACATGACGCTGTTAGAGGCGCTATACACTGACCTGCCTGTAATAATACATGTGACACTACATGGCGCTGTTAGAGGCGCTATACACTGACCTGCCTGTAATAATACATGTGACGCTACATGGCGCTGTTAGAGGCGCTATACACTGACCTGCCTGTAATAATACATGTGACACTACATGGCGCTGTTAGAGGCACTATACACTGACCTGCCTGTAATAATACATGTGACGCTACATGGCGCTGTTAGAGGTGCTATACACTGAGCCGCCTGTAATAATACATGTGACACTACATGGCGCTGTTAGAGGCGCTATACACTGACCTGCCTGTAATAATACATGTGACGCTACATGGCGCTGTTAGAGGCGCTATACACTGAGCTGCCTGTAATAATACATGTGACGCTACATGGCGCTGTTAGAGGTGCTATACACTGAGCCGCCTGTAATAATACATGTGACACTACATGGCGCTGTTAGAGGTGCTATACACTGAGCCGCCTGTAATAATACATGTGACGCTACATGGCGCTGTTAGAGGTGCTATACGCTGACCTGCCTGTACTAATACATGTGACGCTACATGACGCTGTTAGAGGCGCTATACACTGAGCCGCCTGTAATAATACATGTGACACTACATGGCGCTGTTAGAGGCGCTATACACTGAGCTGCCTGTAATAATACATGTGACGCTACATGGCGCTGTTAGAGGTGCTATACACTGAGCCGCCTGTAATAATACATGTGACACTACATGGCGCTGTTAGAGGTGCTATACACTGAGCCGCCTGTAATAATACATGTGACGCTACATGGCGCTGTTAGAGGTGCTATACGCTGACCTGCCTGTACTAATACATGTGACGCTACATGACGCTGTTAGAGGCGCTATACACTGAGCCGCCTGTAATAATACATGTGACACTACATGGCGCTGTTAGAGGTGCTATACACTGACCTGCCTGTAATAATACATGTGACGCTACATGACGCTGTTAGAGGCGCTATACACTGACCTGCCTGTAATAATACATGTGACGCTACATGGCGCTGTTAGAGGCGCTATACACTGACCTGCCTGTAATAATACATGTGACACTACATGACGCTGTTAGAGGCGCTATACACTGACCTGCCTGTAATAATACATGTGACGCTACATGGCGCTGTTAGAGGCGCTATACACTGACCTGCCTGTAATAATACATGTGACGCTACATGGCGCTGTTAGAGGCGCTATACACTGACCTGCCTGTAATAATACATGTGACGCTACATAACGCTGTTAGAGGCGCTATACACTGACCTGCCTCTAATAATACATGTGACACTACATGGCGCTGTTAGAGGCACTATACACTGACCTGCCTGTAATAATACATGTGACGCTACATGGCGCTGTTAGAGGCGCTATACACTGACCTGCCTCTAATAATACATGTGACACTACATGGCGCTGTTAGAGGCGCTATACACTGACCTGCCTCTAATAATACATGTGACGCTACATGACGCTGTTAGAGGTGCTATACACTGACCTGCCTCTAATAATACATGTGACGCTACATGGCGCTGTTAGAGGCGCTATACACTGACCTGCCTCTAATAATACATGTGACGCTACATGGCGCTGTTAGAGGCGCTATACACTGACCTGCCTGTAATAATACATGTGACGCTACATGACGCTGTTAGAGGCGCTATACACTGACCTGCCTGTAATAATACATGTGACGCTACATGACGCTGTTAGAGGCGCTATACACTGACCTGCCTGTAATAATACATGTGACGCTACATAACGCTGTTAGAGGCGCTATACACTGACCTGCCTCTAATAATACATGTGACACTACATGGCGCTGTTAGAGGCACTATACACTGACCTGCCTGTAATAATACATGTGACGCTACATGGCGCTGTTAGAGGCACTATACACTGACCTGCCTGTAATAATACATGTGACGCTACATGGCGCTGTTAGAGGTGCTATACACTGACCTGCCTGTAATAATACATGTGACGCTACATAACGCTGTTAGAGGCGCTATACACTGACCTGCCTCTAATAATACATGTGACGCTACATGGCGCTGTTAGAGGCACTATACACTGACCTGCCTGTAATAATACATGTGACGCTACATGGCGCTGTTAGAGGCGCTATACACTGACCTGCCTGTAATAATACATGTGACGCTACATAACGCTGTTAGAGGCACTATACACTGACCTGCCTGTAATAATACATGTGACGCTACATGGCGCTGTTAGAGGCACTATACACTGACCTGCCTGTAATAATACATGTGACGCTACATGGCGCTGTTAGAGGCGCTATACACTGACCTGCCTGTAATAATACATGTGACGCTACATAACGCTGTTAGAGGCGCTATACACTGACCTGCCTCTAATAATACATGTGACACTACATGGCGCTGTTAGAGGCACTATACACTGACCTGCCTGTAATAATACATGTGACTCTACATGGCGCTGTTAGAGGCACTATACACTGACCTGCCTGTAATAATACATGTGACGCTACATGGCGCTGTTAGAGGCACTATACACTGACCTGCCTGTAATAATACATGTGACGCTACATAACGCTGTTAGAGGCGCTATACACTGACCTGCCTGTAATAATACATGTGACACTACATGGCGCTGTTAGAGGCGCTATACACTGACCTGCCTGTAATAATACATGTGACGCTACATGGCGCTGTTAGAGGCGCTATACACTGACCTGCCTGTAATAATACATGTGACACTACATGGCGCTGTTAGAGGCGCTATACACTGACCTGCCTGTAATAATACATGTGACACTACATGGCGCTGTTAGAGGTGCTATACACTGACCTGCCTGTAATAATACATGTGACGCTACATGACGCTGTTAGAGGCGCTATACACTGACCTGCCTGTAATAATACATGTGACACTACATGGCGCTGTTAGAGGCGCTATACACTCACCTGCCTGTAATAATACATGTGACGCTACATGGCGCTGTTAGAGGCACTATACACTGACCTGCCTGTAATAATACATGTGACGCTACATAACGCTGTTAGAGGCGCTATACACTGACCTGCCTGTAATAATACATGTGACACTACATGGCGCTGTTAGAGGCGCTATACACTGACCGGCCTGTAATAATACATGTGACGCTACATGACGCTGTTAGAGGCGCTATACACTCACCTGCCTGTAATAATACATGTGACGCTACATGACGCTGTTAGAGGCGCTATACACTCACCTGCCTGTAATAATACATGTGACGCTACATGGCGCTGTTAGAGGCACTATACACTGACCTGCCTGTAATAATACATGTGACGCTACATAACGCTGTTAGAGGCGCTATACACTGACCTGCCTGTAATAATACATGTGACACTACATGGCGCTGTTAGAGGCGCTATACACTGACCGGCCTGTAATAATACATGTGACGCTACATGACGCTGTTAGAGGCGCTATACACTCACCTGCCTGTAATAATACATGTGACGCTACATGGCGCTGTTAGAGGCGCTATACACTGACCGGCCTGTAATAATACATGTGACGCTACATGACGCTGTTAGAGGCGCTATACACTCACCTGCCTGTAATAATACATGTGACGCTACATGGCGCTGTTAGAGGCGCTATACACTGACCTGCCTGTAATAATACATGTGACGCTACATGGCGCTGTTAGAGGTGCTATACACTGACCTGCCTCTAATAATACATGTGACGCTACATAACGCTGTTAGAGGCGCTATACACTGACCTGCCTGTAATAATACATGTGACACTACATGACGCTGTTAGAGGCGCTATACACTGACCTGCCTGTAATAATACATGTGACGCTACATGGCGCTGTTAGAGGCACTATACACTGACCTGCCTGTAATAATACATGTGACGCTACATAACGCTGTTAGAGGCGCTATACACTGACCTGCCTGTAATAATACATGTGACACTACATGGCGCTGTTAGAGGCGCTATACACTGACCGGCCTGTAATAATACATGTGACGCTACATGGCGCTGTTAGAGGCGCTATACACTGACCGGCCTGTAATAATACATGTGACACTACATGACGCTGTTAGAGGCGCTATACACTGACCTGCCTGTAATAATACATGTGACGCTACATGGCGCTGTTAGAGGCACTATACACTGACCTGCCTGTAATAATACATGTGACGCTACATAACGCTGTTAGAGGCGCTATACACTGACCTGCCTGTAATAATACATGTGACACTACATGGCGCTGTTAGAGGCGCTATACACTGACCGGCCTGTAATAATACATGTGACGCTACATGACGCTGTTAGAGGCGCTATACACTGACCTGCCTGTAATAATACATGTGACGCTACATGACGCTGTTAGAGGCGCTATACACTGACCTGCCTGTAATAATACATGTGACGCTACATAACGCTGTTAGAGGCGCTATACACTGACCTGCCTGTAATAATACATGTGACACTACATGGCGCTGTTAGAGGCGCTATACACTGACCGGCCTGTAATAATACATGTGACGCTACATGACGCTGTTAGAGGTGCTATACACTGACCTGCCTGTAATAATACATGTGACACTACATGACGCTGTTAGAGGCGCTATACACTGACCGGCCTGTAATAATACATGTGACGCTACATGACGCTGTTAGAGGTGCTATACACTGACCTGCCTGTAATAATACATGTGACGCTACATGACGCTGTTAGAGGTGCTATACACTGACCTGCCTGTAATAATACATGTGACGCTACATGGCGCTGTTAGAGGCGCTATACACTGACCGGCCTGTAATAATACATGTGACGCTACATGACGCTGTTAGAGGCGCTATACACTCACCTGCCTGTAATAATACATGTGACGCTACATGGCGCTGTTAGAGGCGCTATACACTGACCTGCCTGTAATAATACATGTGACGCTACATGGCGCTGTTAGAGGTGCTATACACTGACCTGCCTGTAATAATACATGTGACGCTACATGGCGCTGTTAGAGGCGCTATACACTGACCTGCCTGTAATAATACATGTGACGCTACATGGCGCTGTTAGTCGCTTACCAGAATCGCTTTCATAAATGTGGTTTTGCGTACAGCGCCCGGCGTTCAACAGACGCTGCCTGCCGCTACTTGGCGCTATCTCTTCATGAATAACCCCCTCAGTGGGCATCCCAATTTGGAATGTGATGCTGTGTGAATTCCCTCGGGATCACCCGTGAACATACCTTGATCCTCTCTCCCACTGGGACCCTCCATGCATTGCCTGCATCAGCAGCATATAGCGATGCTTCTGCTCGCCCTAATAAGGAAGTCAGGCCCCATAGCGGCTTCACGCCCCTGACACTGACAAATAGTCATTACTAGAAGATTCTCTGATTTTTTTTTTAACAGGAGCAGATCCAGCAAAGTCAGCAGATTTGGGGCCCCTCTTACCAGGCGCTGCGGGGGGCCCAGTATGATGCTCTCAGGCGCTTGCGTGTCTACTGGATCCCCCGATTCCTCATCCATCGGCAGCGAGGGAGTCGCCCGGGGCCACAGCCGGAGGGCGACTGGTGTGTATTAGAGGCATTAGATGTCAGACTTTGCCCCCGCTTAGCGGCAAACCAAGACATAATGGCGCGCGCTATGCGCCAGGGCCCGGGACGCCCGCTTGGAATCATTAACTTTCCGCCTCTTTCAGGGTTATAGATGATCCGGAGTCACCCAGAGAGATCCCGAAAAGGAGCGCGTGCCCCGGACACCCCACAGGAGATCCTCCGGTAACAAGGCATTTTGGATCCAGTGCTAGAAAACACGAACATGTGACTGTGTGTTCTTTTAGAATGCAGCCAATCCATGCTGATCTGCTTCCTCAGGGGTGGGGCCTTCTGTACAGTCCTCCTCCTGGGCGTGGCAAGCGTAACAAATTTCAATCTTTATTGTTTTCAGCAGTCTGTGACTGGGCAGCAGGAGGCGCTCTGCTCGAATAGGATCCCCGGTAACTCCCTATTGGACAAGATGGTTACAGCTCTGACCAATGACAGTGAGGCTGGAGGGGCCTTCCTGTATTATCTGAGCAGGTAATTGGCTAAGCCGAGCAAACCATCAAAGTTCCCTTTGTCCTGTATCCTTCCTTATACCCTAATAGATTGTAAGCTCTTCTCCTGCTGTATCCTCCCTTATACCCTAATAGAGTGTAAGCTCTTCTCCTCCTGTATACCCCTTATACCCTAATAGATTGTAAGCTCTTCTCCTTCTGTATCCTCCCTTATACCCTAATAGATTGTAAGCTCTTCTCCTTCTGTATCCTCCCTTATACCCCAATAGAGTGTAAGCTCTTCTCCTTCTGTATCCTCCCTTATACCCCAATAGAGTGTAAGCTCTTCTCCTCCTGTATCCTTCCTTATACCCTAATAGATTGTAAGCTCTTCTCCTGCTGTATCCTCCCTTATACCCTAATAGATTGTAAGCTCTTCTCCTCCTGTATCCTCCCTTATACCCTAATAGAGTGTAAGCTCTTCTGCTTCTGTATCCCCCCTTATACCCTAATAGAGTGTAAGCTCTTCTCCTCCTGTATCCTCCCTTATACCCTAATAGATTGTAAGCTCTTCTCCTCCTGTATCCTCCCTTATACCCTAATAGAGTGTAAGCTCTTCTCCTTCTGTATCCTCCCTTATACCCTAATAGAGTGTAAGCTCTTCTCCTTCTGTATCCTCCCTTATACCCCAATAGAGTGTAAGCTCTTCTCCTCCTGTATCCTCCCTTATACCCTAATAGAGTGTAAGCTCTTCTCCTTCTGTATCCTCCCTTATACCCCAATAGAGTGTAAGCTCTTCTCCTGCTGTATCCTCCCTTATACCCTAATAGATTGTAAGCTCTTCTCCTGCTGTATCCTCCCTTATACCCTAATAGAGTGTAAGCTCTTCTCCTCCTGTATCCTCCCTTATACCATAATAGAGTGTAAGCTCTTCTCCTTTTGTATCCTCCCTTATACCCTAATAGAGTGTAAGCTCTTCTCCTTCTGTATCCTCCTTTATACCATAATAGAGTGTAAGCTCTTCTCCTTCTGTATCTTCCCTTATACACTAATAGAGTGTAAGCTCTTCTCCTTCTGTATCCTCCTTTATACCATAATAGAGTGTAAGCTCTTCTCCTCCTGAATCCTCCCTTATACCCTAATAGAGTGTACGCTCTTCTCCTTCTGTATCCTCCCTTATACCATAATAGATTGTAAGCTCTTCTCCTCCTGTATCCTCCCTTATACCCTAATAGAGTGTACGCTCTTCTCCTTCTGTATCCTCCCTTATACCATAATAGATTGTAAGCTCTTCTCCTTCTGTATCCTCCCTTATACCCTAATAGAGTGTAAGCTCTTCGCCTTCTGTATTCTCCCTTATACCATAATAGAGTGTAAGCTCTTCTCCTCCTGTATCCTCCCTTATACCATAATAGAGTGTACGCTCTTCTCCTTCTGTATCCTCCCTTATACCATAATAGATTGTAAGCTCTTCTCCTTCTGTATCCTCCCTTATACCCTAATAGAGTGTAAGCTCTTCGCCTTCTGTATTCTCCCTTATACCATAATAGAGTGTAAGCTCTTCGCCTTCTGTATCCTCCCTTATACCCTAATAGAGTGTACGCTCTTCTCCTTCTGTATCCTCCCTTATACCATAATAGATTGTAAGCTCTTCTCCTTCTGTATCCTCCCTTATACCCTAATAGAGTGTAAGCTCTTCTCCTTCTGTATCCTCCCTTATACCATAATAGATTGTAAGCTCTTCTCCTCCTGAATCCTCCCTTATACCCTAATAGAGTGTACGCTCTTCTCCTTCTGTATCCTCCCTTATACCATAATAGATTGTAAGCTCTTCTCCTTCTGTATCCTCCCTTATACCCTAATAGAGTGTAAGCTCTTCGCCTTCTGTATTCTCCCTTATACCATAATAGAGTGTAAGCTCTTCTCCTCCTGTATCCTCCCTTATAGCCTAATAGAGTGTAAGCTCTTCTCCTCCTGTATCCTCCCTTATACCCTAATAGAGTGTAAGCTCTTCGCCTTCTGTATCCTCCCTTATACCATAATAGAGTGTAAGCTCTTCTCCTTTTGTATCCTCCCTTATACCCTAATAGAGTGTAAGCTCTTCTCCTTCTGTATCCTCCTTTATACCATAATAGAGTGTAAGCTCTTCTCCTTCTGTATCCTCCCTTATACCCTAATAGAGTGTAAGCTCTTCTCCTTCTGTATCTTCCCTTATACACTAATAGAGTGTAAGCTCTTCTCCTTCTGTATCCTCCTTTATACCATAATAGAGTGTAAGCTCTTCTCCTCCTGAATCCTCCCTTATACCCTAATAGATGGTTAAGGTGGGAGGAGGTGTGTGAGTGAGCTCTGCAGGTGCTGTGAATGTCTGGCTCTAGCCCAGGGCCTGGCTGCCTTGGGTGGGGTCGCTCCCCAGGTGAGCTCCAGGCTTCTGGGTCTGAATCTGGAGTCCATGTTAGAGACCCTCTGGCTACTGAATATGCTGCTGACCGGCTGACCGCGGTGGATTACAATGAAGGTGGAAGAGTCTTTATGGAAGAAAGTTACAGTAAAGTAAGTGAAGCTGGAATGGAAGTGGTGGATAATAATGATGGGCCGTGTAGCAGTGTCTGTGTGCAGCATGTAATGGAGGGAGGGCGGCAGCCCCAGCAAAGTGACTGTGATGATCCAGGCAGGGAGATCCAACAACCTGTTGTGATGGACACTCAGCAGCCAGCTCAGGCCGGCAGTGGGAAGCAGCACAAGCTGAGGAGGACATCTTTGGAAAGACTGACAATGCAGGAAAACCTGCAGCAGAATGTGTGTGTGAGCCGAGAGACCCGGGCCCTGAGATCCAAGACCCAGCCGGCCACCGGTGACCCCATAACTGGGGGGAAATCTGCTAAATCTGCCACTAGTCACAAATCTGGGAAGTTATCAGACACTGTAAATGCTGAGCTGGGGGCAAATGGCCACAAGTCTCCCAGGACTGAGGCAGCAGAGACATTCAAAGACCCAGCAGGAAAGCCAAGGCACAAGGCAAGTCTGAAAGAGACAGAGCGCGCACCAGAACTGCAGCTTGCAGACAAAATTCCAGATTTAGTCAATAAAATGAACAGCTTAAGAGCAATCAGGGCAGAGCTGCAAGGACACATAGAGGAATTTAATGCTCTAAAGACAGCAAACCCCCAGAACACAGCCATCTATGATGGGGCGTTAGAGAATTTCTGCAAACAGCTTGCTATAGTTGTTAGAGACATTGAGACACTTGAGAAACAAATGGGGCCCATGGCAGAGAGATACAAGAACCTGAATCGGTTTGAGGAGTCTCAGAAGCTCCTAAAACACAGACAGATACCTGAACCCAGCTCAGCCACCCCCTCACCATCAGAGCAGGAGACATCCTCACAGGAGCTGCTGTACAGGACCCCAGTACTGCAAGATTCTGCCCCTTTTTTTCATGATGCCAGCCAAGTAAGCCAACCACCCCCAGGGGGCAGCAGTGAGCAATCCCTGAATGGCTCCAGCAATGGACTTTGTGTTTCCCAAGGCGCCCTTCGCCAGCCTGAGCATGGATGTGATGCAGCCAATGACACTATGGAAGTTGGAGAGACCCCCCAAATTGCAATCCCGGGGTCACAGCCGGGACATAGTGACACCTCTGGACTGTCCCCCACATTGTTGGACATCGATCGAGGAAACAAGCAAGCAAGTCTCAATGCATTACAATCTGTTTGGGACAATGAACAGCCTGCGGTCCCTGATAGTAATGGAACTGAATCGTCTGCATGCATTAATAATGTTTTTCCTCCCACAGGTGACCGACCACAGGTAGCGGGTCCCCCTCAATCCAGACCCCGCAATGATAATACTGGCAATGCATCTGGCCACGCTCCTCCTCAGAATGCCTGGAGTCGCGGTGCCCCATCTTTTAGCCCCGGCTTACATTACACCGGTCAGGCATTTAAGAGGAGGAACGTGGTAAGATTTAAGAATAAGGGGGCAAAGGAAGATCTGCCAGACAGGAGACATGTGATCCGGGAGCTCCTGTGTAACCAGATGGGGTTCACACCCACAGATATATTGGCCGTCATAAACCTCCCGGACAGGCAGGGCTACGATATAAGCTTCAAGCTCATGGCCAGCTTGGACAGGTTCTGGGCAAGTGTGACAAAGTTTAGGGGCGCTGAGGGATGGGACCAGTTTATCCTCATCCCGGTATCAAAGCCGGGCACTGTGAGCGTTAATATCTTGTTCTGGAATGAGTCCGTCCCCCCCGCAGGATATTGTGATATGGCTCAGGAGACATTGTGATATGGTGTCTGACCTGACAAAGTGTCTTGATGATGATGGGATCTGGACGGGAGGCTGGAGGGTGCTGGTGAAGCTCAGGCACCACAGTAATGTTACCTTACATTTGCCCAACTCCTTCTTTATTGGCCGTGAGAGGGGGGTGTGCTTCTATGCCGGTCAGCCCCGCTTGTGCTTTAAGTGTGGGAAGGCCGGTCATGTGGCCAGAGTGTGTACTGTAGTGAAGTGTAACCTGTGCGGGGAGATTGGTCACACCAGCGCCATGTGTACAAATGTCCGGTGTAACTTGTGTGGTCAGATGGGTCATTACCATAAGGACTGCTCAGAGGCCTTCCATAACCTCTATAGCCAGGCTGCGGAGGAGCTGGAGGCATCAGGTGAGGTTACAGAGGAGGAGGCTCTGATGTCTGGGCAGATAGTAACAAGGCCAGGGTCTGAGACAACTGAGTTAAGAGATCAGACAGGTGTAACCCCACAGCCTGTGGCCGCCATCCCACTGCCAGCACCGGAGCAAGCTGATAGCCCATCTTCCCCTGTAGCCCCTTCCCCTGCTATGGCCCATTGCTCTGCTCCAGCCTCTTCTGCAGATAGTAAAGCCCCTGGTGATAAGAGAGGGAAAAAAAAAAGACAAGTCCACCCGCAGACCAGAGGGCACATGGTCCTTAGTCCAAAAGCCAGGGAAAAAGCCCAAGGGCAGAACAGATACAGCAGTGACAGTTACATCAAACCGATATAACATACTGTCTGAGTCAGGTGCAGATCTTTCTGGGCACGATACTATGGAGCTGGAGCAAGAGTTAAAGCGTATAGCCAGAGAATGTGACTCGGGGTCAGAGGAGGACCCACCGACTAAGAAAAAGTCACCAGCAGCTATAGACCCTATAGACTCTGATATGGAAGTGACTGGCAGGCAGGACGACTCTGATGATTCAGATCTATGATGGTGTTTAATGTGTTACTGCTCTACATAATGATGGCGCCTAACCCCTGATCTGTAACCTGATGTATCTGCACTGAGTAATCATTAAGAGTATAGACACGATAGATAATGTATAGTATGTAGTATTCTGCTGTGTTATGTTTATTGTATACAAGTATACGTTTTCTTTATATTATGTATTAATGCTGATTAGCTGAGTTTTGTTTGTTTGTTTACCAATAAAAATTCCCTTATACCCTAATAGATCGTTAAGGTGGGAGGAGGTGTGTGAGTGAGCTCTGCAGGTGCTGTGAATGTCTGGCTCTAGCCCAGGGCCTGGCTGCCTTGGGTGGGGTCGCTCCCCAGGTGAGCTCCAGGCTTCTGGGTCTGAATCTGGAGTCCATGTTAGAGACCCTCTGGCTACTGAATATGCTGCTGACCGGCTGACCGCGGTGGATTACAATGAAGGTGGAAGAGTCTTTATAGAAGAAAGTTACAGTAAAGTAAGTGAAGCTGGAATGGAAGTGGTGGATAATAATGATGGGCTGTGTAGCAGTGTCTGTGTGCAGCATGTAATGGAGGGAGGGTGGCAGCCCCAGCAAAGTGACTGTGCTGATCCAGGCAGGGAGATCCAACAACCTGTTGTGATGGACACTCAGCAGCCAGCTCAGGCCGGCAGTGGGAAGCAGCACAAGCTGAGGAGGACATCTTTGGAAAGATTGACAATGCAGGAAAACCTGCAGCAGAATGTGTGTGTGAGCCGAGAGTCCAGGGTCTTGCAATCCAAGACCCAGCCGGCTACCGGTGACCCCATAACTGGGGGAAAATCTGTTAAATCTGCCACTGGACATAAATCTGGGAAATTATCAGACAATGCAAATGCTGAGCTGGGGGCAAATGGCCACAAGTCTCCCAGGACTGAGGCAGCAGAGACATTCAAAGACCCAGCAGAAAAGCCAAGGCGCAAGGCAAGTCTTAAAGAGAGCGCGCACCAGAACTGAAGCTTGCAGACAAAATTCCAGATTTAGTCAATAAAATGAACAGCTTAAGAGCAACCAGGGCAGAGCTGCAAAGACACATAGAGGAATTGAATGAACTAAAGGCAGCAAACCCCCAGAACGCAGCCGTCTATGATGGGGTGTCAGAGACTTTTGGCACACAGCTTGCTATAGCTGTTAGAGACATTGAGACACAAATGGGGCCCATGGCAGAGAGATACAAGAACCTGGATCGGTTTGAGGAGTCTCAGAAACTCCTAAAACACAGACAGATACCTGAACCCGGCTCAGCCACCTCCTCACCATCAGAGCAGGAGATATCCTCACAGGAGCTGCTGTACAGGACCCCAGTGCTGCAAGATTCTGCCCCTTCTTTTCCTGATGCCTGCCAAGTAAGCCAGCCACTCCCAGGGGGCAGCAGTGAGCAATCCCTGAAAGGCTCCAGCAATGGACTTTGTGTATCACAAGGCGCCCTCCCCCAGCCTGAGAATGGATGTGATGCAGCCAGTGACACTATGGAAGTTGGAGAGACCCCCCAAATTGCAAGTTTTGGGTCACAGCCGGGACATAGTGACACCTCTGAACTGTCCCCCACATTGTTGGACATCGATCGAGGAAACAAGCAAGCAAGTCTCAATGCATTACAATCTGTTTGGGACAATGAACAGCCTGCGGTCCCTGATATTAATGGGACTGAATCGTCTGCATGCACTTATAATGTTTTTCCTCCCACAGGTGTTCAGCCACAGGTAGCCGGTCCCCCGCAATCCAGACCCCGCAGTGATAATACTGGCAATGCATCTGGCCACGCTCCTCCTCAGAATGCCTGGAGCCGCGGTGCTCCATCTTTTAGCCCCGGCTTACATTACACCGGTCAGGGATTTAATAGGAGGAACGTGGTAAGATTTAAGAATAAGGGAGCAAAGGAAGATCTGCCAGACTGGAGACATGTGATCCGGGAGCTCCTGTGTAACCAGATGGGGTTCACACCCGCAGATATATTGGCCGTCATAAACCTCCCGGACAGGCAGGGCTACGATATAAGTTTCAAGCTCATGACCAGCTTGGACAGGTTCTGGGCAAGTGTGACAAAGTTTAGGGGCGCTGAGGGATGGGACCAGTTTATCCTTATCCCGGTATCAAAGCCGGGCACTGTGAGTGTTAATATCTTGTTCTGGAATGAGTCCGTCCCCCCGCAGGATATTGTGATATGGCTCAGGAGACATTGTGATATGGTGTCTGACCTGACAAAGTGTCTTGATGATGATGGGATCTGGACGGGAGGCTGGAGGGTGCTGGTGAAGCTCAGGCAGCACAGTAATGTTACCTTACATTTGCCCAATTCCTTCTTTATCGGCCGTGAGAGGGGGGTGTGTTTCTATGCCGGTCAGCCACGCTTGTGCTTTAAGTGTGGGAAGGCCGGTCATGTGGCCAGAGTGTGCACTGTAGTGAAGTGTAACCTGTGCGGGGAGATTGGTCACACCAGCGCCATGTGTACAAATGTCCGGTGTAACTTGTGTGGTCAGATGGGTCATTACCATAAGGACTGCTCGGAGGCCTTCCATAACCTGAGTCAGGTGCAGATATTTCTGGGCACGATACTATGGACCTGGAGCAAGAGTTAAAGCGTATAGCCAGAGAATGTGACTCGGGGTCAGAGGAGGACCCACCGACTAAGAAAAAGTCACCAGCAGCTATAGACCCGATAGACTCTGATATGGAAGTGACTGGCAGGCAGGACGACTCTGATGATTCAGATCTATGATGGTGTTTAATGTGTTACTGCTCTACATAATGATGGCACCTAACCCCTGATCTGTAACCTGATGTATCTGCACTGAGTAATCATTAAGAGTATAGACACGATAGATAATGTATAGTATGTAGTATTCTGCTGTGTTATGTTTATTGTATACAAGTATACGTTTTCTTTATATTCTGTATTAATGCTGATTAGCTGAGTTTTGTTTGTTTGTTTACCAATAAAAATTCCCTTATACCCTAATAGAGTGTAAGCTCTTCTCCTCCTGTATCCTCCCTTATACCCTAATAGAGTGTAAGCTCTTCTCCTCCTGTATCCTCCCTTATACCCTAATAGAGTGTAAGCTCTTCTCCTCCTGTATCCTCCCTTATACCCTAATAGAGTGTAAGCTCTTCTACTGTATCCTCCCTTATACCCTAATAGAGTGTAAGCTCTTCTCCTTCTGTATCCTCCCTTATACCCTAATAGAGTGTAAGCTCTTCTCCTTCTGTATCCTCCCTTATACCCTAATAGAGTGTAAGCTCTTCTCCTCCTGTATCCTCCCTTATACCCTAATAGAGTGTAAGCTCTTCTCCTCCTGTATCCTCCCTTATACCCTAATAGAGTGTAAGCTCTTCTCCTCCTGTATCCTCCCTTATACCCTAATAGAGCGTAAGCTCTTCTCCTCCTGTATCCTCCCTTATACCCTAATAGATTGTAAGCTCTTCTCCTCATGTATCCTCCCTTATACCCTAATAGAGTGTAAGCTCTTCTCCTCCTGTATCCTCCCTTATACCCTAATAGAGTGTAAGCTCTTCTCCTCCTGTATCCTCCCTTATACCCTAATAGAGTGTAAGCTCTTCTCCTCCTGTATCCTCCCTTATACCCTAATAGAGTGTAAGCTCTTCTCCTCCTGTATCCTCCCTTATACCCTAATAGAGTGTAAGCTCTTCTCCTCCTGTATCCTCCCTTATACCCTAATAGAGTATAAGCTCTTCTCCTTCTGTATCCTCCCTTATACCCTAATAGAGTGTAAGCTCTTCTCCATCTGTATCCTCCCTTATACCCTAATAGAGTGTAAGCTCTTCTCCTCCTGTATCCTCCCTTATACCCTAATAGATTGTAAGCTCTTCCCTTCTGTATCCTCCCTTATACCCTAATAGAGTGTAAGCTCTTCTCCTTTTGTATCCCCCCTTATACCCTAATAGAGTGTAAGCTCTTCTGCTTCTGTATCCTCCCTTATACCATAATAGAGTGTAAGCTCTTCTCCTCCTGTATCCTCCCTTATACCCTAATAGAGTGTAAGCTCTTCCCTTCTGTATCCTCCCTTATACCCTAATAGAGTGTAAGCTCTTCTCCTTTTGTATCCCCCCTTATACCCTAATAGAGTGTAAGCTCTTCTGCTTCTGTATCCTCCCTTATACCCTAATAGATTGTAAGCTCTTCTCCTCCTGTATCCTCCCTTATACCCTAATAGAGTGTAAGCTCTTCTCCTCCTGTATCCTTCCTTATACCCTAATAGAGTGTAAGCTCTTAGTCCTGAGATGGGATTGGGTAAGGTTAGTGGATCTAGTGATGTCCTGTAATGTGATTGGTTAAAAGACAATTTGAGACTGCACCCAGGCCTATACTATTAATTATTTGAGAATATAAATCAAAAGCGGTGTGCACACATGGGTAACACTAATCTGCACAACTTCCTAAGAGCAAGTCCCACTACATGCCCAAATACCCATTAAACCATGGCACTACCGCTATTATTAATAAAAATAGATATTTTATTTAATAGACAATTCCACATACATAAAACATGATTAAAAAACACTAAGGACAATATACAACAAGGAAGGGAGACATCTAGTGGGGGCAGTGGGAAGTGGTTTTGATACAAATTGATAATACAAATAAATACAAATGAGTAAAACCTGGCTGAATATTAAAGTGCATAAGTGCCAACTAGCCTCGTCCTCCTTATTACTTAGAAATCATTACATAGCACCCATATCACGTGCAATAAATAATTATCAAAAAACCCTCTGATAGTAACCAAATTATAATGTAATACTAACAACCTAATAATACTATCTACTGTGAACACACTAAGTGAAATAGACACTGCCAGGGGGGGACCAAGGAAATAATCCCCAAAATAAGGAACAATAGACTTACATGCAAACACGAACACGACCACCTGCCCACCGCCCCGCCCGTCTACGCGTTGCGTGACGTCAAGACGCGTCACTTCCTCAGGACTATCAGTTACTATCAGAGGGTTTTTTGATAATTATTTATTGCACGTGATATGGGTGCTATGTAATGATTTCTAAGTAATAAGGAGGACGAGGCTAGTTGGCACTTATGCA
Organism: Gastrophryne carolinensis; assembly: GCA_027917425.1. Taxonomy (NCBI): domain Eukaryota; kingdom Metazoa; phylum Chordata; class Amphibia; order Anura; family Microhylidae; genus Gastrophryne; species Gastrophryne carolinensis. The sequence goes on along the minus strand of CM051237.1, from coordinate 481,623,082 downwards.
CTTTAATATTCAGCCAGGTTTTACTCATTTGTATTTATTTGTATTATCAATTTGTATCAAAACCACTTCCCACTGCCCCCACTAGATGTCTCCCTTCCTTGTTGTATATTGTCCTTAGTGTTTTTTAATCATGTTTTATGTATGTGGAATTGTCTATTAAATAAAATATCTATTTTTATTAATAATAGCGGTAGTGCCATGGTTTAATGGGTATTTGGGCATGTAGTGGGACTTGCTCTTAGGAAGTTGTGCTGTAATGTGATTGGTCGCAGGTTTGAGGCGCCGCAGCAGTTGCAGATCTTCCTCCTGTGGGAGGAGCTTGTTGAATATAGAGCCCAGGAACGCGCTGCCGTCACCCATCTGCCTCCGGTGACCGGGGCCCCCCCCGGGATGACCCTACGCCCGGCCAGCCAGTCTGCAGGTTGGTTTATAACAGAAAACATGATGTACAATCAGATTGTTTTATTCCGTTAATCATTCCGATTGACTTCCTGATTTAAAGGGACAGTCCAGACAGTGGGACATTAGCTGCTTTCTGCTTGTCCTCGTGCCAGGTGTGGGGAGCGACTTCTTTCATTCACCAGCACTTTGCATTTCCTTATAAACCCTATAAAACTTGCGCCTATCAGCTGACCCATTTACTTCACAGGCCCCAAAATGAATTAAAGACACTGATACATGCGTGGATGAGTCATCCTCTGCTGCTGAGGAGGCCCTACAGAAGGGAAGGAGCTCATTGGAAGCTATTATAAAGCAAACTGAATAAAAGATTCTGCAGGCACAGGGAGCTAATGTGACCTTTCTCCTGGAACGTCCCTTTAAGCGGAACAAAAGCCGGGATTTTTATTTTTCTCGCCCGCTCTGTGAAACCTCCCAGATCACCCAGTAAAACCCACCTCTCCCCGGTCCTTGAGCATTGCCGTGTAATGATGCAAACCTTCCGTTTTAACTAGGGCGCGTAGACTTTTTATATCTAGTGTCTAGATATGAAATCCTCTGAGGAAGCCACCTGGTGAAACACGTTGGGGCATAGGACCCGTCCTGCCTTTCATTTGTGGCATCATGTCAGAGGATCCTGTGCAAGTGACAAGCGTTAACTCTTTCAGATGCTGATCCTGTCGCTGACAGCCGATCGCTCCCAACGTTTCGGCCGTCGGAAGTGACCCCGGCCCGGATGGATCTTACGGATTGGGAGACGATGTCCCGGTTGGTGCTGGTGGCGCTGCGTGGGGCGTGGCTCCGCTTCCTCAACTATGACATCACCACCTATCTGAGGTGAGTCTAGGTACTCAACGCTCCCCGCACCTGAATGTCACATGACTTCCTCCAACCCTGAGAAACTGAATATATCCCAGGCTCCTCTTCTGCTCCCCGAGTGCTCAGCCTGTGTAACGTCTGTATTATTTATATTCAGCAAATCTACTCTAGAAGCAGGGGAGTCCTCTGGTTGCCCCAATAATGATTTCCTCTGGTGACCCCAAGAATGATTTCCTCTGGTGACCCCAAGAATGATTTCCTCTGGGGGCCCCAACAATGATTTCCTCTGGTGACCCTAAGAATGATTTCCTCTGGTGACCCGAAGAATGATTTCCTCTGGTGACCCGATAATGATTTCCTCTGGTGGTCCCAAGAATGATTTCCTCTGGTGGCCCCGATAATGATTTCCTCTGGTGGTCCCAAGAATGATTTCCTCTGGTGGCCCCAAGAATGATTTCCTCTGGTGGCCCCAAGAATGATTTCCTCTGGTGGCCCCAAGAACGATTTCCTCTGGTGGCCCCAAGAATAATTTCCTCTGGTGACCCCAAGAATGATTTCCTCTGGTGGGCCCGAGAATGATTTCCTCTGGTGGCCCCAAGAATGATTTCCTCTAGTGGGTCCAAGAATGATTTCCTCTGGTGGCCCAAGACTGATTTCCTCTGGTGACCCCAAGAATGATTTCCTCTGGTGGCCCCAAGAATGATTTCCTCTGGTGGCCCCGAGAATAATTTCCTCTGGTGGCCCCGAAAATGATATCCTCTGGTGGTTCCAAGAATGATTTCCTCTGGGGACCCCAAGAATGATTTCCTCTGGGGACCCCAAGAATGATTTCCTCTGGTGACCCCAAGAATGATTT